>JAMPIV010010461.1:0-229240 GCA_024509875.1 Oreohelix idahoensis | reverse complement strand
TCTTTCGTTTTCCTTCAGGGGTCCATTGCATAGCTGTTCTTGTGATGGCATCGGGGTCTCTTCTGAGGACATGGCCAACCCAACTCCAGCGTCTGCCAGCTATGATGGTGTGCATGTCCTCTTGCTTGCTTCGAGTAAGCAGATCTTGGTTAGAGAAGCACAGAAAGCTCTGATATAATCTTAATTTATTTTGTGTTTGTGCTGTATTGAGAGGACTTTCAGAAGTTGGTTAGACTTTAAAAGGCTGTTCTCGCTTTGTTCATTCTGTTGTTGATGTCTTTGCTTGCTCCTCCATCTGGTGTTACTATGCATCCTAGGTATGTGAAGGTGTCTGTCTGTTCCACTTGTTGATTCCTTACTGTTATGGGCTCGAGGTTGCTCACATTGAGCGTCATGACCTCTGTCTTCTTTAGACTGATGTTTAGGCCCACTTGCTGGCTATATTTATTAAGTCTATCCGTTTTTTCCTGAATGTATTGATATGAATGTGCTAGTAGTGCAATGTCATCTGCATATTCCAGATCTTCCAATGTAGAAAATGTAGTCCATCTTATTCCTCTTGGACTGCCCTCTGTTGTCTGTCGTATCACCCAGATCACCCAGTCTATGACTGTTAAAAAAAGAGTGGTTGATAAGGGGCATCCCTATCGTACTCCTGTCTTCACCTCAAAGGTTAGGTTGCTCTGCCCAACACTACAAGTAAAGTTGGCATAAAGGCGTTTTAAGACTGACACTATGCAGCTTTTAATTCCATAAGCCCTCAGTATTTTCCATAAACAGTCCCTGTGTATACTGTCAAAACCCTTTTCAAAATCAACGAAATTAATGTACAGCTGTCTCTGCCATTCTGAGCACTGTTCTATAATGTTCCTGAGGGTAAATATATGATCTGCACATCTTCTGTTCTTTCTAAATCCTGCTTGTTCTTTCCTCAGTTTGTGGTCTACAGCTTTTGAAATTCTCTGTATAATTATCCTGCCTAGTATTTTGCTGGGAACTGAGAGAAGAGTGATTCCTCTCCTATTATTGCAGTCTGCAAGGTCTTCCTTCTTGGGCAATTTGACAATTATTTCTTTGTTCCACTCCGTTGGTGTTGTCCCTGTTTTCCTGACTAGTGCAAATAGTGGTTCTAGTAGTTCTACTGCTAGCTCAATTTGATATCGTTTCCTTGTATCAGCCGCAAAAGCTTTTCTGGTAAGGGGGCCTTCAATTTGCTAATGTCAAACCTTTTCTGTGTAGTTACTAACTGTAGTATTATTATTGAGGTTAATTAGGCCGGTCAGCGGATAATAGGAGTACTTTTATCACGTAAGGCGTCTAGCCACCTTTGATCGAGTCGATCTTTAGTGACACAAGGTGGTAGCGCACGACTTATGAAAAGAAAGCCATATTGTCTGTCTGAGTCATTCGTCTGACGCATGCACAAAAACACAGGTGATATACGTAATCACTTCCCTTGTAAAATCTATGTATCAATATTACCGATAATCTGTCTGGGGAGACAATATTGGTGGGAAAGTAACTAGTCAGGAATAAGTTCACAGATTTGTTTGTGAGTTTGCATAAAGATGCAAACGGAAGTACTACTGCCTTATTAGAAAGAGGTCACGCGTTGGAATTTTAAAATTTAATATTTTAAAACACGTTATATAAAAACGGGGGATATTATGATTTAACACCCCTACCCATTTAGTTCTAAAGAGCTTACCATAGTCTGGATTTGAAAGCCGAAATAGACTTTGACTGTCATTGGCAAATTCGTCGGAATTAGAATCTGGGATTTGAACTGAGAAATGGAAATATAATCTAGCGAAATCGAAGACACAAATCAGACTGCATCGCCACGTCAAGCTAGCAATTCACCAGAGCCAGAGAGAAGGATCGGACAAAGGATTCCTAAATTATAAGTGACAGATCGAAGTATTTGGGCACCTTTGAAACTTAAAAATAAACCCACATTTTTAAATACAAAGACTGGCGACCTAAGGAATCAGATCACCCGTCATAAGAGGAATACTAAAATTTCCCAGACCAAGTAATTTAAAAGCATCTAACCTAAGCTGCTGTGTCCATTCTAAACTGTGCCAGGAGTTTGTGTTCCCAAAAGTTACTTTGGGTTCATGGTACGAAGCTGCAAGACTAAAGTTTCGACGTCATTAGTTGTGAGTTAAAAGCAGGGAATCAACACTATCCGCCTACATTAGACACGTTGTGTAGAGAAGTGCCCTAATCACAGAAGAATTGAAGAAACCACGGCTGCAGAACTCACTTAGACCACTACATGTTTTTGTATAAGGAAACAGCAAATGGACAAAATTGTTTTGTTTTTTTTAAATCCTCACCCAAGTCTCAGTGAAGACAATTTTAATTACCATTAAAATTCACCATCATTTCATCGTTATTTTAACTTGTTGAAACTAATTGATTATTAAATTTGTTGCATGTTATTTTGAAACAGAACAATCATTGTTTATTCAGTTATTATAGGTTTGAAAGCATACGTATGAGCAAGACTTTAATATATATATATATATATATATATATATATATATATATATATATATATATATATATATATATATATATATATATATATATTTACCTCTATTGAGCAAATACGTATAAAATAATTTCGCTGAATTTAGACCAACAGGGGGCTTGAACGAGCAAAAACCATTGCTTAATTCTTCACAAAAGGCGAAGGATCAGATATAAGTTAATAGTGCTCTGCCCTATGCAGCATTGTTCTTGACTTCTGAAAACATCTTGTGAACACCCCTATTAGATAGAAGCGTCATTATCCATCTATCTACAACTCTGACAAGAGTAATCTTGTGTGAAGGTAGACACCTTTGAAGACTCATATTAGATACTCTTGAGTGTTGGCCACTGGTGGACTACTACTGCAGAGGTAACGAGAGGCAATCCGTGACACCTAGGAATTGCCTAACATCACGCAAGAAGCTATGTAAATGAACAGGAGAAATGAGCATCAAGACCTACACGCCGAGAGAGCCAGAAGTTAAGATCAGATATCAGCTGCGTATTGCTACAGCAGTAGGAAACACAGAAGAAAAACTTGATGACCTGGAAACCCTCTGGCTTAAATTCAAGGACACCATAAAGACATGCTACATGTCGTAGATTTTTGATAGGAGAATTAAGACTTGGGTTGGTCCCTTCTGAATAGATTGGAATGAGTGATAGTCACAGTGTGAGAGAGAAATACAAAATAGATTTCCACGAGTGAGGTGGTAGAATTGTGATAGAGGCTGTCTCTGAGAGCGAGAAATCTTCTCTCTCTCTCACTTATCTTCTACGACAGATCTAGAGTGGTCAGACAGTCTAACACATATACATTAAAGATATATATATATCCACTCACGTGCACGCACATTCAAGTGACGACAGGTAGACACACAGACGTGGGAAACTATAACAAATGATTATATAGATATTTAGAACGAGCTGACCAACATGCTGATTAATTTATTGTTAAGTTTATTTATCATTTGTAAACTTACGTCATAACATGTAAAATACATCAAGCATATAAAAAAAACTCATAAACAAAAATCAAGCAATGCTACGAGAATGATAGACCCGTTGGTATGATCCTTCCCTCGATGGATAGCCCACAGTTCTGTTAGAAGAAAGTGATAGCCCAAAGAGTCACAAATACATATGATTTAGTCGAAAATTCTTCCCCCTTTAAGGTATGAACAGACTGGATACTCTGATCTAGCATAAGGGAATATATAGATATATAGTTAGCAATACCTTGCATAAAGAAATGTTATGACAGCAAAAATGAATGGGTGTCAAAATACCATCATAAAGGGATCGCTCAGTCCAGCATTCGCTCTATTCATTCAACTGTGCTCACGTGCATTTTTCAACAACAACAAAAATTATTTTTAGGACTTGCCCATACAGAATCTTCAATGGTAATCTTGGCCAAGAAAACCCCAGGTCCAAAAAAGACGGGTTGAATTCACTACTTCCGGGACCGTTCTCTTGGGAATACTATTGTTTTGGATGTCTGTTTAAGTGACATAAAATTGTCCAGGCACGAGCGTTTATAGCTAGCACAGTGTCAACATCTTAGTTTTCAAACGAATGAGGAATGTCAGGTCGGCACTTTTTCTCAATATAGGAATTTAGTTGGTTACACCACCACTTGTCAACAGTGTCGGGAAATTTACTGATTGAAATATGTTACTTGTCACCAAGGCGGAAAAAGGACTAGAGTTTTCTCAGGAAGAATCAAATCAGGCTCGATGACCCGTTACTTCTTTAACCTCTTAAAGTTCATGTAGAAGTTATACATCAAATCTTTAAGGTAAGAATGTTTGTTGTTTTCTTCACAGATTTATCTCTTTTACTCAAACGCTGGCAAAGTTTGGGTACCACAGTTTCACTATATATAAATGGAAAAAAAAAACACATATCAAATAATTATACATACTATAACTGATAATTTAAACTGCAAGCGTAGCTTGTCTTATCATTTAAATTTTCCCGTGAAATAAGTTATATATAAAATCATCAATCCTCATGAATTAGGAATACCTACGTGTTCCGTCACCACTCATGAAGCTTCTAGCATTTATAAGTTAGTTTAGAAAAATTACTCTCGTCTGATTATTTAGCAGTTAAAGTTAATTCCTTATGGCTACCTGGCTTTAAGCTAGAAATTATACTTTATTCTGTTTTCCACTGTAACTCATCAGCTAGAGAATATAACCGACTTATAAATATTCATTCTGCACAAAAGAAAATAGTGAAATATGAAATAAGCGATTATCACTTTATCACTTCACAAAATACTAGATATAATATATTTTTACCTCAAACAGAACTACAGGTAGTCGCACAACTTAGAATCATACGCTGAATATTTATGGAAGTCTAGAAGTTCGACAAATTGTCGAAACAAACTGAGAAACTTTGCTATACAGCTTATTCTATTAGCACGAAGCGTCCTGTCTACTGCGAATTTAGGAGCGAGAAATGAAAATCTAGTTTAACATTCTGATTATATCTATTACCAGACCAAGAGGTAAACTTTTTATTTCGCAAAACGAAATAATCCCCCTTTCCGTCTATAACGATTACGTTTAACACTTAAACGCATGCCGTAACTGCTACCTTCTGACCGAGAGTGCGCGTGTCAGTTGCGAGTCTCAGACGGCTTGTCTCCAATGCCCCGGCAGTTTTCACACTTCACGCTGACCATGGCCCACAATGAGGGTCGTGTCAGGTGGAATTTCCAGACAAATGTCTCAAACTGCACCGTAGAGGTGTCAGTTATCGCGCTTTTGCTGAGCGCTCAGCCGTAGAAGCCGCGCCTGTCAGCTGAAAGTGCAGACATAGTCTGCCCGTATGTCTGAGATAAGCGAAAGTCACAGTTTCGTGTCCTGACATCTAATGCAAATAGAATTCATTTTAACGCTCTCCCGTCTCTGTAGAGACTGACACGTTACGTCATAACTGCGTTCTCAGTTTTGATAAAAGAAACAGGTAAACGTTAGAATGAGAAAATAGTAATGTATATAGTCGCAAACGAACGAATGCGAAAAACACAGGAAAAGGGAAAGAGCGATAATAAAAATAGAGGATACAGGTGACAGAAAAGTAGAAGATATAGGCAATTTAATGATCATAAAACCTATGTGACACTACAGCAGAAGCATGTGGTGAAGTCCGACATGGGTAGAAGAGAAAGAAGACGCCTTGGTGGACATATGAGGTTAAAGAGACAATAAGAGAGAAGAAAAAGGCATGGAACAAATCTTAGGAGCTAAAACTACAGCAGGAAAAACAGATAAATATAGAGAATATGTGATACTCAGAATAGAAGCTAAGAACAAGGTGCAAGCAACAAAACAGAAGTCCTGTGAAGAATTTGGAGAAAGGCTAGAAAAAAGATGCTCAAGAAAACCAGAAATTGTTCTACAAGACCCTAAAGAACATAAGCAAAGACAAACAGTGCTCTCTTAAATTTATAAAGGAAAAGGAAGGCAAATTGCTTACTGCCCCAGAAGAAGAAATGGACAGATAGAAAGAATATTTCTCAGAACTCCTTGATGGTGAGCAAGGTCAAGCATCAGAAATGATAAACTCTAGCACAGAAGAGGAAACAAATGGTGGTAAAGATGACATAAAGATGGAAGAACTGAAGGCAAAACTGGAGAAAATGAAGATGGGCAAAGCTGCAGGGCATGATGGTATAACACCAGAAATGGTTAAGAACATGGGAGCATCAGGCGACCTATTACTCCTGATGGTCCTTTAGGCAGCGTGGTCCAACAAGACCATACCAAAGGATTGGGAGATTGCCATAATAACACAGATTTTCAAAAAGCGTGACAACCGACAATATGGAAACCATAGAGGAATATCCCTTCTTAGTGTCCCTGGTAAAATCTACTTAGAATCCTGGAGCACAGACTCAAACCCCCAGCTGAGCCACAAATGGATGATGTCCAGTGTGGCTTCTGAGCAAACCGAAGTACTCAAGACCTAATCTTCACACTCAGACAGCTGAGTGAAAAGGCCCTTGAGTATAGGAGTGAGATCCATCTTTGTTTCTTAGATCTGGAAAAGGTGTTTAACAAGGCACCCTGGAGCAAACTTTGGGACTGTTTGGCAAGGAAGAACATTCCAGCACCTCTGATTCATGCTATACAGAGCTTTTACAAGTTTTGCAGAAATTATGGGAGGACGGCGAACCATAAGTCAAAAGAGTTCAGGACCACCACTGGTGTAAGACAAGGGGATATACTGTCACTTTATCTTTTCATACTCCTCATGGAGGATGTTATCAAGGCATGTAAGGAGAGGAAAAGAAGGTATTCAGTGGGGTCCTGGAAGATGAGACAGGTGTGTATTTCAGAACTAGCATTTGCTGATGATGTTGCCCTGATTGCTAAATCAGAGGCACATCTTCAATCCAACCTGCAAGTCTGGAAGGAAGAGCTGGAGAAGAAAGGGATGGTCATAAGCAGCTCTAAAACAACAACCAACCACTTTAAATGCCTCAGCGCTGTCATAGACCGGAAGGGAGGCATCAAAGAAGAGTTGGCTACCCGAACAGCAGCAGCTGGGAGACTTTTTCAGATCATGATTACTCGGCAAAAAAGAAGTTGACAAGAAAAATAAGATGGCTGTATACCACTCCACCTATGTCCCAGTCTTGACGTATGGATGCAAGTCATGGGCAATGACTACAACCCACAAATGCTAGATCCAAACCTCAGAAATGAGGTATCTCAGAAAGGTGGTTGAAGTAACAAGAAGAGACATGGTCCGCAACCAGGCGATACGTCAAGGCCTAAAAACCCAACCCTGCAGACCCAAGTAGAACAGTCCCAAGTACGATGGCTTGGCCATGTCTGCAGAATGGGAGAAGATCGGCTACCACGATAAGCATGAGAAACTAAGAGCCAGGGATCCAGACCTCCAGGACGACCCAGAGTCCGCTGGGAGGACAACATTAGGCAATCTATGAAAGACCGAGGACTAGAATGGAACCCGGCCAGGAGGAAGACAGCCGATAAGATAGTATGGCGCTCTCTCTCTCTTCCAAAGCTCTACACCTCACGGTAGAAGAGGAACGACTAAGTAAATAAGTACGCTTTTTTTTTCTTAACATGCCTGAGAGAGTTTTGTTTATTTATTTATTTTCTTTTGTTAAAACTTCTGTATGTCTGGAAGAGTTTGTTAAAGTATGTCCTAGGTTTTTCTTAAAAGATTGGAAAATATGTCAATATGTTTCTCTCCCATGTCTGGGAGAGTGTTAAAATATGAGTGTGGTTTTTAAAATGTCTGGTTCGGTTTTTAAGGACTATCTTCACTGCACACGGACAACTCTATCAGTGCTCAGATCTCCTCCCTTAGATCACACAAGGAGGATCTCAGCGCAGTGCACGAACTCCGTAGCACAGGCGAGAATCCCAATGTGTGTATATAATATATAGGAATCACACATTCTATAAATATTTTTGTGGTGGGTAGGTTTCCTAATTTTTTAAATTTTGCCAGAGCAGCGGCCTGATAAGCCTACTCTATACGATTTCCAACTACCGTGGGATGTTTAACGTCTAGGAGAGTGTTAAAATATGAGTGTGGTCTTTAAAATGTCTGGAAGAATGTTAAAATATGTGTGTGGTTTTTAAAATATCTGGGAGAGTGTTGAAATATGTGTGTGGTTTTTTCAATATGTCTTGGACAATGTTAAAATATATGTGTGTGATTTTTAAAATGTATGGGAGAGTGTTGAAATATGTGTGTGGCTTTTTCAACATGTCTTGGACAATGTTAAAATATATGTGCGGTTTTTAAAATGTCTGGGAGAGTGTTAAAACATGTGTGTGGTTTTTAAAATGCTGGAGACAGTGTTAAAATATGGGTGAAGTTTTTCTTAACATGTCAGGGAGAGTGAAAATATCTCTGTGATTTTGCCTTTTTCAATAGTTACATTTGGTAGCAAGCTTTACAAGTTTTAAATGTTAACAAGAAAAGTTTAGATGAAGCTACGACAAGACAAAGAATAGGACAATTGGTCCCTTACGAATGTTATTCAAGGTGAGGCTCTGCATGGTACTGACATCTCCGTCATGTAAAACAACTTGCTGCAGAAATTACCGCTGTAAGAACAAATGAATGCTTAGCGCAGGCTTCCTGGAAAGGGACTAGCTGCAGCGGTGGCTCTATGATCCGTTAGGAGCGAAAAGAAAAATGATGATGGCAATGGTGATGATGATGATGATTAACATAATTTACAAACAACTTAGAAGTATAAAGTGCCAAGTGGATATTTATCGTAACGTGCAGGAAACTAAACTAAAGATGGATTGGTCAAAATGTTTTATTGATGACGTTGTGCACAAAATTGTAAACACCATCACAAAAAGTGTTGACGTTGTACACTACAATTGTAAACAGCATCAAAGAACTTGGTGACGTTGTACACAAAATTGTAAACATCATCACAAAAAGTGGTGACGTTGTACACTAAAATTGTGAACATTGTTATAGCTTTGTTGAAATTCGTAGCGTCGAGAGTAACAATCAAATTAAAGATTGTTTTTAATTTTTTTAGTAACAGTAATAAAAGTGTATCCCTAAAACTTACGTTTTCCTTCATTTGTTACATAATGCTGAAACGTGCACTGTACAAATACACATCTGACGCAAGCCACCAATGAGCATTTTGCCAGAAAAAGTAAACTTTTTATTAACATAAATAACACATAAGGAAGGGAAACCCGAGGCCTGTAAACAGTAAATTAATATTAGACAAACATAAAGGTATGTTTTCAGGCACTCGTAAGAAATAAAGAAGTAGAACACTTGGACAACAGAAAAACAACAGACGTGAGTGGCTTACCCAGGGTTCGAACCCCGTACCTTCCGTACGACAACTCCGCCTAGCTATCAAGCGAATCACACTGACCCCACGGCCAGCTAGGCATCCCCAAAAAAAGATGCTTTGCTGGCTATTTATCAGTACGAAACACACAAGATAACACCGGAAGTATACAGTGGGCAACTCAGCCCTTAAATGACGCAATCACTTCTGTTGTTCTCCTATTAACAGTATGTGTCAGTCCAAACAAGACAAACTTCCGGTGTTATCTTGTGTGTTTCGTACTGATAAATAGCCAGCAAAGCATCTTTTTTTGGGGATGCCTAGCTGGCCGTGGGGTCAGTGTGATTCGCTTGATAGCTAGGCGGAGTTGTCGTACGGAAGGTACGGGGTTCGAACCCTGGGTAAGCCACTCACGTCTGTTGTTTTTCTGTTGTCCAAGTGTTCTACTTCTTTATTTCTTACGAGTGCCTGAAAACATACCTTTATGTTTGTCTAATATTAAATCTTTTTATTTTCCTTATTTCTGATTTTTCTGTATCATTCTCTAAGATATTTTCCCTTTCTTATTCTCTCAATTTTATTTAAAATATAAATTCCCACAGTTCTTCAGAGCTACGACACACATCTGATCCATTAATTCAATCTTGGTTCTTCCCGGAGAATTCCTAGTTAAAATCGATAAGAGACGATAATGGAACATAATGCAGAAAGCATAAAAACAATCTGTAGATGATGCAGAAAACATAAAAACATTCTATAATAAATGAGTTGAATTGTGCTAAATGAAGAAAATTTTACAGATGAGTGGTAGGAAGACTTAGGCAACGTTGAAGGATGGCTTGTTAGAGAAGTACACATTTAAGGAAGAAAATGGACAGGGAGAATACAAAGATAATGAGAATAAATGCATGAAACGATAACAAGATGGTACAGGAAGAATCACCACTACAAGATGTACAGACATACATATACCTTGACAGCAATATATATATATATATAGAGAGAGAGAGAGAGAGAGAACGAACGAACGAACTTTATTTTCAAAGGGTTAAGAATTGGGCACGCAGGCCCGTCTGACATTCTGCCCTTCCTCTCTCTCTCTCATCATGTATACTGCATCCTTTCATCCTCACATTTACTTTAAGCATTATTATGGCATTTATCATTATAAAAGTAATATAACATCATACATTTGCAATAATCATCATAATTAAAGTATGTTTTAACGTAAATTAAAGTAATAAAAATGAAAAATACAGAATTTAAAAAAAAAATAAATAAAAATTAATGAAAATGAAAAAAACAAAAAACAAACAAACAAACAACAAGACTTATAAAAATGGAATTCCTCATACAGTAAATTAGTGATTTGAGACATATTCAGAGGTGTGTTATAAGAACTCGTGAAATATTCAAACGGTCTGCTACTGAATGACTCAGGGACTGCGGTGTCTTTTCCAGTGCACGCGAAAAACTTTACGAGAGGTGAGCAGCTGTGAGTCTCAAAGCAGATACAGCTGCAATGAGTGCAATGATAGGTTCATCAAGATGATGTGGGGTAAACAGTTACTTTCCTCGCTGTCTTTGCCGTCCCAAACTCAAGACCAGAATCAGACTAGGTAGATAGTTAGATAGACATATACGAAAGCAATTAATTTGCCAAAGGTTCAAAATCGGGCATAGATAGATAGATAGATAGATAGATAGATAGATAGATAGATAGATAGATAGATAGATAGATAGATAGATAGATAGATAGATAGATAGATAGATAGATAGATGGGTGGGTGGGTGGGTGGGTGGGTAGGTAGGTAGGTAGGTAGACAGACAGACTGACAGACAGACAGACAGACAGACAGACAGACAGACAGACAGACAGATGTGTGACAAAACGTCTGAACATTCTCTTTTGTGTCTGAACATTCTCTCACACCTTCAGCCCTCCGGCAGTATCCTTTCTTTTTCTTCAGTTTTCTCATTCATCACTTTTATTTGGCATAAATCGTGCCTTTTCGTTTGTATTTTCACTATTTTGCTCTATGCTGGACATAGCATGGTGAAGTCTCCAACACGCCACTCCCCTATGGCAGTATTTGCCACGGGAGTAATTCTTATCTTGTTGTATCGCATTCACGCTTCACGAAGACGTGTTAAATTACGCGAGGTTATTAGACTGTCAGCGACAGTATTTTATCACAATATCGGTCTGACCATCGTTTCAAGCGACAAGGAGTGTTGAATAGAACCAGATGTGTTTGTCTGGCGAAACACATGATAACCCGTGCACGAGGTGGAACTTATGACATAAGCGCTTCCGGGTCATCCTTGCTACGCCAACATAACCGTCTGTGTGACACATGTGGGCAGACAAGAGTGATATAATCGCTTCCGGTCACTTGGTAAAAAGTAATCATAGATTTATTACATTTTAGACAATATGAGTCTACAAATGTGTTTGTGAGAGTGTATGCAAGGCCTCAGATGTCCATATATGGTAATACGGGACCTTTGCAGGCACGCACCTTATGTCACGTGGGACTATTTTGAAATATCACAGCCTATCCTGCATGATTAGAAATTATTGGATCTTTCTGATTAGATTCATAACAAACTTGGAAGGAATATAGGCTGACCAATTTTACAGTTTTATTTCTCTTTATTTTGGCTATCAGAAGATGGGGATCTGATGTCACATCTGCTTCTCTACATACCTTTACGGCAAGCAATGCCTTCACTATTCTACACTTCTTGTTTGTGCAAATTTGGTCAATTTGATTTTCTGTTCTGTGGTCTGGTTGACATCCATGTTGCCTTCTATATTTGTTTTTAACATGTTTTCTTCTGTTGCAGTAGGTTTGAAGCACAAAAGTGTGCGTAAAGTTCCCCATATTTCGTTCATTGTTCCTAGCCCGTGTTTTCCAATGATTTTTTTTTCAAAGTCGCTGTTGTCCGTACCTATCTTAGCGTTTAGGTCCCCCATCAAAACTGTTTTACAAACATTCGTACCCCATTGACCTCCGCAAGCTCCGGGCTTAAATTCCATTATGTCTTTGAATGAGAATTAACAGTCCTGCTTTTAGTCAGGGGTTCTCAAGCCTTTGGAATATCAATGGAGATTCTCACAACACTTAACGAAATGAGTGAAAGTATAAAGAAAGATTTTTTTACAGAATCGGTAATGAAAGGTGGATGTTTTTGTTTTAAATAAAGAAAAAGGTAGTGCTTCTTACTAGGACAAAAGATAAAGAAAGTATATACGCTGCGACCACAAGGCCTTCGTCAGGGGAAGGTAAGAAAGCGAGAGTTGTGTGAGAAACATTAGACAAAAATACATTAATTCAACCCGTGAATTTCGCTTGTTCAGGATAGTGCGATGAATACCAGGGGTTGTATTTATTTTGTACTGCTTCTCACTTGGCTCTCTCTTTTCTGTCTTTCCTTGGCGAAGGCCTTGTGTCCGCAACGTAGGAAATTTTATTTATCTTTTGTCCTAGCCGGATGCATTATCTTTGGTTTCTTTCTTCTTAAACCTACTACGTCTTACAGCAGTCCTCTTAATTTTTCTTTATATCTAATGAAACTTTTTTTTTACCATTTCAGACACAAACAAGGACGGTACTATTGAGAAGACAGACTTCGACGAAGCACTGAAAGTAAAACATTTTGTTTTTCTTGTAACTGTGTTGTCTCTAGTGTTTGTAAAAAAGTGGCGTGACGGTATCTTTAGTCCTACAGTATGAACGTAAAAGAGTTCTTCATTGTTATATAGAGCCAATCATGATATATGAATATGCGTCATGGATAATTAGTAAACATAGTAAGAAAAGGACTGGCGACAACAGAGATATGGTTCTACAGAAGAATTTTAAGAATACTATCTTGATCCTTAGCCGCCAACTGTCAAGGCAGTCAGTGGCCATCACGCCTGGTGGCACTTTGTAGGGCAGCAACAAACTGTTTCCATTTTACATGGTCGGCGGCCATCCTTCGTGCACTGCCCCAGCTCTGGTTCATTCTTTGCATCTCGGCCTCCACAGTTCTCCGCCAAGTTGTTTTTGGTCGGCCTCTCTTTCCCTTTCCTTCAGGGGTCCATAGCATAGCTGATCTTGTGATGGCATCGGAGTCTCTTCTGAGGACGTGGCCAACCCAACTCCAGCGTCTGCCAGCTATGATGGTGTGCATGTCCTCTTGGTTTCTCCGAGTAAGCACTTCTTGGCAAGTGATGGTATTCGGCCAAAAGATTCGGAGAATTTTCCATAGCCAAATTGTGTGGAAATAGGACAATTTCGACATTTCTTCTCTGTTATTCTCGAGCATTTAACCTCAATTTTTTTGCCTCATTCATAGTTCTGACGTTCCAGAATCCAGTTCTGATTTGGTGTTTTGCGATCAGGGTATCCTTTTTCGTGCCAATGGCTTCCTTTCGGTTTTCACCACTGTCAGTCATACAAGGCTCAGACTCCGTATGTCCGTCCCGCATCAAAGCTTTTTTTATCTGTTGCTGCTTCCGTAGCGTGGTTCCTTTGTACGTAGACAGGGGTGTCTTAGAATACTATGGGCATAAAAAAAAAGAGTAATGATGATGTTCTGAAAGATGCCAGTGCGCAGTGGATGCTTATTACTCATATTAGAAGGAGGCAACCCAGTTTGGTTGGTCATGTAATGAGCAGAAAACAGCTGCTATAGATGACTGCGTGACTTTCTCTTATAGAGACAACCGAAATCACTGACTGAGTCAACGTCCCTTTTAAATAAACTGAAATGAATGACTGAGTCAGCGTCCCTGGAAATAAACCGAAATGAATGACTAAATCAATGTCCTTTTGAGGGAATCCGAAATGGCTCAGTAACTGTCCCTTGCTGGGAAGCTAAACCGACTGAGTGACTGTCCCTTGCAGGGATTCTGAAAGGATTGACGGAGTTACTGACCCTTTCTGAGTAGGCTGATCGACTGAGTGACTAAGAGGCTGACTGAATGATTGCGTAACTATCTAATTGTACGTTGCAGAAACGACGACAGCACTGACTGATTATTGTTCCAGAAAAGACGACTTAGTAAATGCCCCTTACAGGCGATAGGACTAACTAACTGTACCTTGCATAAAAGACGTTAGTACTGAGGAATGCTCCTTGCATAAAAGGCGATAGGACTGAGTGACTGTCCCTTGCAGAAATGACGATAGGACAGAGTGACTGTCCGTTGCAGAAATTGCGATAGGACTGAGTAACTTCCCCTTGCATAACAGGCGATAGGACTTAGTAACTTCCCCTTGCAGAAATGGCGATAAGACTGAGTAAGTGCCCCTTGCATAAAATTCGATAGGCCGATAGGACTGAGTGACTGTCCCTTGCATAAAAGACGACATGACTGAGCAACTGTCCCCTTGCATAAAAGGTGATAGGACTGTGTGAATGTCCCTTGCAGAAATGACGATATGACTGGGTAACTGTAAGGTTAAGGATCCCGTTACGCGCCCATTGAGGCATTTGGGAATATGGTGTTAGGCTCATATTTTCTTGACCATCGGCACACTAGAAGGTGAGGTGGTCAGCATCCCGCCGGCAGCCTTAACCTTCCCAGAGTTGTTCTGGTACCCAATTCATGAGGCTGGGTCGACCCCGGGGCCGTTTGAAAAATCCCGCCCCAACTGAGGATCGAACCATGGACCACTGAGCTAGGAAGCCAGTGCACTAACCACTGCGCCACCGAGGCTCCTGCATTTCATAAAATATAACATGACCAAACGAGGAAATGTCTCTTGCAGAACAAACGATAGGACTGAATGAGCGACTGTGAGCCGTGTTTTGATATTGCCTTTGCTACTGTTACTACCCTGTAATTAATGTTGAGCACCACAATCATCATCAATTCAAACAGAATACCACCTTGTGAATCATTGTCTTCAGAAAATTGCCACGCTGCATCACTGGACTCCCAACGATGAGGCTTTCAAGAAAGAGCAGGACCGAATCAACAAAATCTGGGCAGGACTGCAGTCACGAGCTGATAAGGTCAGATAAGAAGATGATAAGATATTAGTAAACAAAATAATAATAATAGCAATAAATTGGCTGAAGAAAAGTGGGAAATAGAAATTAAGAGGGAGTAGAGAATAATAAGTAACAAGTATAAGAGGTAAGTATGAGAAAGAAATATTTGACTAAGAAAAGAAAAAAAGTTAAAGAGAAAGTGAGATGAAAGCATATAGCAGAGAGAAAAGTGAATGGGAGCGAAATAAATTCGTTTTGGAATGAAATGGTGACACACACAAAAGTGTGGGGGGGGGGGGGGGGGGGGGGGGGGGGGGGGGGGGGGGGGGGGGGGGGGAAGAGAATAATTAGCAGTTTATGAGAAATTGACATGTGCGTCGAAGAAATAGTCGTAAGTGAATTCGGTCACAAGTAGAACTAAAGTGGTTAAAGAACAGTATAAGTCATGAATATGGACTGGACATTAATATTGAGAAAACAAAAACTATGATAATTAGCAAAACAGACGATAAACCCACATTAAAGATAAGCGTAAATGGGAAAATCCTGGAACAAGTCAAGAGCTACGTATATCTTGGTCATATAATAACAGAAGATGGCAGATGTGAATCAGAAATCAAGAAGAGAATAGGAATGGCCAAAGCTACATTCAACAACATGAAACATATACTGACATCCAAACAGTTATCTCACAAATTAAAACTGAGAATCATAAAGTGTTATATATATTCTGCATTTCTGTATGGTGCAGAAACATGGACGATGAATAAGCATTTGGAAGAAAGAATTGAGGCTCTTGAAATGTGGATATATAGAAGAATGGGGCGTATCTCATGGAAAGAGATGAAAACAAATAAGGAGGTCCTAGAAAATCTAGGTATGAAAAGAGAACTAATGAGGGAGGTCAAAGTTCGGCAGCTAAAATACTTTGACCACATAAAAAGGCATAACACCTTGCAGAAGACCATAACAGAAGGGAGAGTTGAAGGCAAACGTGCGAGGGGAAGACAGCGCTATAAGTGGGAAGATAACATCAA
This sequence comes from Oreohelix idahoensis, assembly GCA_024509875.1. Classification (NCBI taxonomy): domain Eukaryota; kingdom Metazoa; phylum Mollusca; class Gastropoda; order Stylommatophora; family Oreohelicidae; genus Oreohelix; species Oreohelix idahoensis. Next base: position 212,836 of record JAMPIV010010461.1, on the reverse strand, counting down.
GAGATGGACAGGAAAGAGTCTATCAGAGTGCACCACCAAGACAAGAGACAGAAGACGTTGGAGATCCATTACAGCCAACCTTCGTTGTGGAGATGGCAACTGATGATGATGAGAAGAAATGTACTGATGTAAGAAATAAATAGTTATAAGTAAAAAAGGTAAAATGTGGGGGGAAGGGGGATGAGAATAAAGAATAGTGTAAGAAAAAATGACACTTTCGGTGAAGAAACGAATACAAGAGAAGAAAAATAAGGATAAATTACAGCGAAACTGAAGGTAACACATGTATAAAGACATAGTAAAAGTGATACGTGTAGAAGGTAGGCAACAAAAACAACAAACAAACAAACACAAAAGAAGATAAATAATAGTGTAGAATAAATCGACACTTGGATGGAAGAAATATTTAAAAGTGAAATGGTGAGGAAACAAAAACGACTAAGAAAGGTAGTCCCATAGCAGACTCTGTCGTGGCGGAGTGAAGTGTTAGAGATGCCACAATACTGGGTCCAGCTTCAAGAGGTGGGGTGTCCAATTCACGTTGCCTTTAGTTTCTCTAACTCATGAGCAGGAATCAGGTACCTATTTACAGCTAGGTGGACTGGAGCGTATTGCCTCCGTTTTTCTAACCCGGTACCTTTACCGCGAGAGACCAGCACTCTAACCACTCTACCAACTGGACGATCACACAAAAAGTTAATACAGAATAGTGTAGGAGAAAGTAATATATAGTAGCAACATATAATTTTAACTGCACGGGTGAGAAAGTACGAGAGCAAAAAAAAAATTTGATACAGACCAGCATAGGAGAAATTCATGCAAGCATGAAAGAAATAAGTATTGGTGAAGGGGGTAAAATTTAGAAAAAAATTTAAAAAACAAGGATAAAAAAATAAGGTACGATAAAGTAACACGTGCACGGAACAAATAGTTTTAGGGGTAGAAAGTAGTGAAAGAAGAATAAAAAAATAGCTGAGAAATTTACCCTTCAACGGAAGAAATAGTTTCATGTGAAATTTTTAACAAAGTTTAAGAACTGGAAAACAGCACACGAGAAGGAGGGAAAGCAAAGAAAGATAATTTGAGAAGATACCCTTTAGAAAAATATTATTATTTTATTTATTACATCCCTTTCTTTAGCTTGCAACGTATGTCACTCTCTTGTCACCTTCAAATCTTGCAATCGATTTTTTTCAATCACTTCCAGATGAGCAATAGCTCTGAAACTTGGCACAGTTGTGTATTCCGCATGACAATACAATAATCAGTCGTAAAAATAATAAAATGAATAAAAGTAAAATTAATATTAATTTTTTTTGTATTGTATCATCAGTGAAATGGGTGATAACTGCAAATAATCTAGGTGTATTCTTTACAACAAGATTGTCTCCCTTGAGAGATATATTGAAACTTCTCCCACCTCCATACACACATTATCGCACGCTCGTGCACAGACATACACACAACTGACAACTACATTTTTAAAAATGTAATTTACAACTCTTATCAATTTTTTACAAAATAAAATAAAAATATTAACTTTCCGTGTAATATACTGAATAATGAAATCCGCCTCCTGTGCTCTGGACTCGTTTATCGCAAACTGATAATGTCATTAGCGAGTCGATTATATTTGACTTAAATTTAAAAACAACAACAACAACAAAACTAAAAAGAAGAAAATAAAAAATGTAACACACAATATTTTAAAGACAGGCTTTTAATGCACTAAAAAGCCACAAATAATTTTTCAAGGAGTTTATAGCTCGCAGTAAAAAAATGTAACATCAAACTGATAAAAAGCCTGGAGCGCATATATTTTATCCATACGTGTGTAATGAAGTATAAAGCAGAAGTTAATTTCATGTAGAATCAGCGCCCAGGCTTGTTATCAATTTGATGTTAAATGTTTTGACTGCGAGCTATAAAGTCCTTGAAAAATTATTTGTGGCTTTTTAGTGCATTAAAAGCCTATGTTTAAAATATATATACAGTATATATATATATATTTTTTTTTTAGTTACACCTCGTTTTCGCGAGGCGAACTACTTTCAGTCTTTGCACGTGACGCATGTTCTTCTTCTTCTGCGACCAGTTTCCTATGCTCAGCAATCTAAACAAGGAGATGAGTTCCCTCCATGAACCCAGTCGTCAGCATGAGGTCTTCGCGGGTGCCCCGCAGTTTTTCTTCCATTTTCGTCTCCTGTGGGCCAGGTTTTAGCTTTTAAGTCACCAAAGAGAGGGCACGTTTGCAGAATGTGTTCCGGAGTCTGGGAGCCATTTTGGCATGTGCACTAGTCATTTGGGGCAGCTTTCATTTTGTGGAGGTGGGCTTGTAGTCTGCAGTGTCCTGTGCGGAGCCTAAAAATGGTGGTTTGCTGTGATCTGTCTAGCTTTAGGATGGAGTCTTGTGGGTATTTGCTGCCTTTTCTTTGGCTCCATGCATTTTTGTACTTTCTGTTGATGAGTGTCCTTGCTTCCTTCAGTGATACACTGTGGTGAAACTGTTCCTTCTGGGTGCCTGCTTTTGCCAGTCTGTCGCCTGCCTCATGTCATGCAATACCATAGCGTGGAGGAATCAACTGCAGTGAAACTGTTGTTGTTGGCGGATAGCTGGTTCAGATATTCTATGGTGGTTGTTGTTAAGAGATCTTCAGGTTCATTTTTAATAGTCTGGAGAATTGACATGTAGTAGCATAAGAAGACTGTATTTGATCCTTTGAGTCTTTGTTCCTCCAAGCATTTTTGTAGCCTCTAGAATTGACGCATGTTCAAGTATAAAAGACCTTGTGATCTGAGTGACTGCCAGAGAAAAGATCAAATACAAGAAAATGGAAAAGGAAACTATGAATACTATGAAGAAATGAAATAAGACAAAATTATAAATATTAAATGAACATATGATAGTGATATTCATATAAAAAGAAACTGTGTGAATAAATATTGGTGGACAAGGTTCGAGGTCACGTAAACACTTTTCATCAGTGCCGAGTTATAGATCATCTAGGAAAAAATGTTAATGGCATAATGTTACAGATGACATAAACAAATGTTAAGGATATTAGGTTACAGATGACATAAACAAATGAAAATGATTTTTAGTGCATACAGCGTGAACAGATGTTAGTGGCGTATTGTTACAGATTACATGCTGGTACATTTCGGAATAAATAAAAAAGCACGTTTAGGAAAGTATATAGACGGAACAATCCACTTGCAACATTTACAATAAACTGATTTTAAAGATCACAAGAATATGACAACTACACTCTCATGCATGTCGTACAAGACGACGTATATGATGCTGTGCATGGGGATGGCAAGCTCATCATGTAAAGCCAGTTGTCACAGGAACCACCGCTGCTTGAGCAAGGAGACAAGTTGCAGTGGTGCACCATACTCCGTAAGGAGGGCAACAAAAAATGATGGTGATGGTTAAAAATAATTAGTAATAGACATGAAAAGATAGATAACAAAAGAGAGAACAAGGAGGTTGCATAGTTCACAAGAGGTAGAATGCTTGTTTGAGAACATCGAGTGGCAGAGTAGTTAGAGTGCCTCCTGATCGAGGCAAAGTTACCAGATTTGAAAACCGCACTGGCCACAACAGATTGAGTTACCATCTATTCAACAAGCTAAAGCTTTATTTATGCCTGGTATTTATACCACAACAGATTGAGTTATCATCTATTCAACAAGCTAAAGCTTTATTTATGCCTGGTGTTTATACCACAACAGATTGAGTTACCATCTATTCAACAAGCTAAAGCTTTTTTTATGCCTGGTATTTATACCACATCAGATTGAGTTACCATCTATTCAACAAGCTAAAGCTTTATTTATGCCTGGTATTTATACCACAACAGATTGAGTTACCATCTATTCAACAAGCTAAAGCTTTATTTATGCCTGGTATTTATACCACAACAGATTGAGTTACCATCTATTCAACAAGCTAAAGCTTTATTTATGCCTGGTATTTATACCACAACAGATTGCGTTATTATCTATTCAACAAGCTAAAGCTTTATTTATGCCTGGTATTTATACCACAACAGATTGAGTTATCATCTATTCAACAAGCTAAAGCTTTATTTATGCCTGGTATTTATACCACAACAGACTGAGTTACCATCTTTTCAACAAGCTAAAGCTTTATTTATGCCTGGTATTTATACCACAACAGATTGAGTTATCATCTATTCAACAAGCTAAAGCTTTATTTATGCCTGGTATTTATACCACAACAGATTGAGTTACCATCTATTCAACAAGCTAAAGCTTTATTTATGCCTGGTATTTATACCACAACAGATTGAGTTACCATCTATTCAACAAGCTAAAGCTTTATTTATGCCTGGTATTTATACCACAACCGATTGAGAAACCATCTATTCAACAAGCTAAAGCTTTATTTATGCCTGGTATTTATACCACAACAGATTGAGAAACCATCTATTCAACAAGCTAAAGATAGAAACTACTGATGAGTGTAACTGTGGCACTGATAAAGTGACTGCTGAACATCTGCTTCATCGATGCCCAACATATAAGGATCAGAGAAATCGCATATGGCCGGACACCAGTATCATTCGTGGAAAAGTTCTACGGACATTCAAATAGCCTCAAACTGACTACTGCTTTCTTTGAAAACATTCAAGTTGACGTCTGAGAGTGTACGAAGAAGAAAATTGGTAGCGTCATGCTCCAACTATGCTTAAACTGTAAATGGTGCCCGGTCCTGCTCGCGGGTTAGGGATGGCAAAGGCAGTGAGGGCGGTAAGGTCACTCCATCTCATCAAGCTGAAACCCAGTAAAAGTGAAGTCTATAACACTTTTCTTCCCTGCAGAATTATTTTTATAGGACTACCTTTACAGTTAGAATGCTTGTCAACATGCAGTTGATTGCATCAACTATAGAATACATATATAGAATACACCGACATAAGGAACTCATATATATATATATATAGGATGTTTCAAAATTATGTATCCATACGTCGAATGCATATAACTTTGCTATTTTGCAAGAACAGAGCAGAATAATGCTAGATACAAATAAATAATAATAATAGCCCCTTCAGTCATAACTGACTATAAATGTGCTCCCCTGAGGTGACAGCCCTCAGCTGCTTATTGTCCTGGTATTCCTTTCGACATTTTCTACTCTCTTCTGCTTACCGAGAGAGCTTCTTTTCGCCCAATCTGAGGTGGTGGCATAGAGAGCATCGCCACTTGGTGCAATCAGCAGCTTCATCCTCTCAGGTTGCTGGATTTATGTCCAGTGCACTCAAGTCTCTCTTACACTCATCATTGAACCCCAGCTGCGGTCGCCCAACTGTTCTTTTGCCATCTGACAGTTGTATCTAGAAGATCTTTTTCGGGATGCGATCATCTTCCATGCGGCGGACATGGCCAAGCCAGCGCATCCTTTTCTGTCTAAGCAGTGTATACATGCTTTGGAGTCCAGCACGTGACAGCTCCTCGATATTTGTCACCTACTCCTTCCACGAAAAACTGAGGATGTGGCGTAGGTGGAAGGTATTGAGCCTTCTTTCCTGCTTAGCATAAGTTGTTCATGTCTCGCTGCCATATAGAAGTGTTGTTGTTGTTGTTTTGAAAAGGTGATGGGTGGAGAGCGGGCACTTAACAGCTGCCAGTTATTGCCTCTTCTCGTTCCATCTTGGTCTACCCTGTTCAACCTGAAAATCGGTTATAATTGGGGTATTTAGTGTCATTTTATTTACTAATTTTGCATTTAAATAATTTTGTCTTTTGCAGTTGCTGGTTTTAATTTATATTAGTATTTGTCATTTTATTTTCAGTTTTGTATTGTTTATAGATAACTATTGGCCTTTGCACTTGGTTTTAATTTGTTTTAGTATTTGTTCTTTTTGAGTTGGTATTTTTTTTTTTAAACCTCGTTTTTCCTTGTCCTATGAGTAGTTTTTTTTTAAAAAATGATTTGTTAGTTTTTGTTGGTTAATTTCTATTTGGTTGAATGTGTTTTCTGAAGTATCATTTTTGTTATTGTTGTTTAATATTGCCATTGTTACTAACCTTATATGTTTTCCTTTGTTTTATGTATATATCGTTTAAGTATTGATTTGGCTTCCACTGGGGCATCTATACTTAACACCTTATCCCCTGTCATGTCTATATTGTTATTTCTAAAGTATGTTCTTAATTCTAGCCTCTTTTGATCATATTTTCTACAGTGGAGCAGGTAGTGGACTGTGTCATTTTCTTCCTGACATTCTTGGCAGTGTGGTTCCTCTATCATAAAATATGCTTCACTGAGACGGAGACGCCACAGCTTTTTGTTCGAGGGCACCTTTAGTTCTTCTCTGATCTGGCACGTCCTTGTTGGTTCTTTCAGCAGTTTGAATGCGTGCCTGCCTTTTCTACTGTTCTTGCATGTTGTCTTCCATTCCTCGTTTCTAGTTAGCTTCACTTGGCTCTTGATCTCCGACCTTCCCAGTCCTGCTCTTATATTGTTTTTACTTATTCTTCCATACTTGGCGTTCTGGTCTGCCAACTCGTTACCAGCAATACCTATGTGTGCTGGAACCCACACTAGCCTCACACTACATCCTCTGTTCCCTAGTGATGTATTAAGTGCAAGAATTTCTTCCTTTATGTCTGGCCGGCTACATTTACCTGGGTGTTCTAGTGCTTGTAGTGATGATAGTGAGTCTGTAAATATCGAAACAGCTTCTGGTGGATTATCTTCGATTATTTCTAAACTTTTTAGAATTGCTACCATCTCTGCGGTAATAATCGAAGCCCCTTCAGTTACACTGTAGTTCTTTTTAATTCCCCACTGTGGTATTACTACTCCTGCACCTAGTTGCCCACTATCAGCCTTGGATCCATCAATGTAGACGGCCAGACTTTGTTTTGTAAGTTGATTTATGAACTTTCTACTTATCGTTTTGGCTTCCTTATCTTCTAAATTTTGTTTGATCTTTTCAGTAAGTGAGTAGTCTATGATTGATGTTTTAGTTCCCAGGGTGGTATTGTGCTTCTATATTTATTACTATTATTAATTGTGTTTGACAGTTCTTTGAACTGTGTTAGATCTTCTATAGTTCTTCACCCTGTTGGATATCTATCTTTATTTAAGGGCACGTCCCATACACTTGGTTGGTTTTTGACAAATGCTTTATGTACTGGGTGGGTCACTTCTTGTTCTACTTTACTACAATAATTTAATCTTAGTTCTTTCCGTCTTAGACCAAGGGGCGTTATGCCAAGAGCTACTTCTAGTGCTTCTACAGGTGTTGATATAAATGCACCTGTAATAGTTCTCATTGCTGCATTTTGAATTCTGTCTAGTTTTGCTTTGTTAGAAGCTGCAGCTGAGTCATAGACTAGACTGGCATAATCTAGTTTCCCCTGATGAAAGACTTGTAGAACATAAGCATTATTTTGTTGCTCCCCCCCCCCCTCCCCTTCCATTACCTGTTACTATCCTCAGTAAATTTAGGGGTCCTAGAAGTGTGCTGGTGACGCAGGGTTTATGTACCACAGCGTTGGTCTTCGTTGTGAGTTTGGAGTTTCCCCAAACGTGCGTTGTAAGGTGGGCAAAAGTGGCTGCGGCTTTGCCAATGCGGCTGTCAATTTCTGTGTCCAGATAGAGTTTGTCGTTGATGGTAGACCCCAGGTATGTGATGTACCACTACCAATTCATAGTTATCGACAGTGATAACTAGTGCAACTTCCTGATCCTGACCCAGCACATGATTTTTATTTAGATATATAAATGAATAATGCCATTAAATTATTGCTTGTGACCTTTTGCTTTTTGATACAAGTGTGTGCTCATCTCAAAATGCGCACAGTGAGGAACTTGAGACATCAAATTAAAACTGCATATTTCACTATTCATTTGGCAAAAATACAGAATGGCAGTCAGTTGTTCATCGCTGTGAACAATGTACTGTTGCAGGTCATGGAAACTTTGAACATTTGTGACTCTAAATGTGAGAATACCATAATCCTAAATCAAATGATAATTCAGTTGTCAACAATCAAAGTGTGTATACATACTTTTGAAACACCCTGTGTATACACACATACACACACACACACACACACACACATATATATTATATATATATATATATATATATATATATATATATATATATATATATATATCGAGAGAGAGAGAGAGAGAGAGAGAGAAATATAATTTTGCCTCGTTTTGATGAGACGTACCCCGTTCAGTCTAAACACAGGGTCCGTAGGTCATATTAAGGCCTCCTTTCCTAATATAAAAGATCTTGTGTTGAGAGCAGACAGACCTACAAATGGAGAAGAGAACTGGACACAAGCATGTAAGGGATGAGAAAGACATCGAAAGAGCTGATGGCACAGGACAAAAAAAGAGATAATTCGCTTTTGTTGAAGGCCCAAGCTGACGGGTTCTGATGTTGATGAAAGAAGAATACAACGGATATTTTTTTCTTACAAGTCTGAACTGATGTAGGATTAAAACCGTCACTTGGATTATCTTCCTGGTTCGTTTAAAGCTGCTCCTGATAAATTGTTTCTTTTAATCTGGATTATACTTGTTCATCAAGCCATTCTTTTGTTTTGATGCATTTGATTTTCTGTGTTCTTTCCAGTTAGTTTTTTGGTGCTAATATTTCTTTCTTGTTCAGTGTACTCGTTTCTGTCCACTAGGTCTTTTATATTAGGAAATGCACCCTAATATAACTGACGGATCTTAAGTTTAGGTAGGCTTAACTGAGCGCTCTTCGCCAGAACGAGGCAAAACTCTAAAAGAAACCAATTATTTTCAGTATTTTTATTTGTTTATTCATTATTATTATTTGTGTCGTGTCTTCTGCCGTTTTTTAAGTCTTTCTATTTCGTCCATCTTAGTATTTTTTTATCTGTTGATTAATTTTGTTTTTGTTTGTTTCTTTGTTTGGCTTTTTTAACGTGTTCGTGCTGTCCTTGGTCACTTTCCTGTATCTTTTCTTTATTTCTCAATTTTCTTCTTTTTGGCTGTGGCTGGCGAAGGGTAACTTTGAAACACCCGTGTTTCTAATGCAAATATGAAACTCTATAGACAGCGTTACAACAGGAGGCAATCTGATCATAAGAAGAAGCCTCCCCTACCAACCCCACCCCCACAACCCTGAGTCACACAAGTGTTGACGCCCTTTAGTTTCCTTTACAAAGACATTTTGTTAAAGACAATGTATCCCGTTCAGCCCCTTATGGGTTATAATTAAGATATATAGTGCAGTAAATTCAAGATAATAAAATCTGATTTTCGATATTTAAATATAGTATCTTCTCCCCCCCCCCCCCCCCCCCCCCCCCCCCTCCCCCCCCCCCCCCCTTTCCACTCACTCAGTACACATAAAGTAAATAAAAACTGTAAAATTGTGTGAATATTTTTGTGTGTTCCCTCCCCTTTCCAAAAAATACAAACAAACAATTAAAATAACAAACAAATTCCCCCAAAAAAATGAAGAAACAAAGTAATAACAGCTTGACATATTTTATGTCATATAAAAAGACATAACACCTTGCAGAAGACCATAACAGAAGGCGGAGTTGAAGGCAAACGTGGAGGGGAAGACAACGATATAAGTGGGAAGATTACATCAAGAGGTAAACAGGAAAGAGTTTATCAGAGTGCACCATCAAGACCAGAGATAAACAAGAAAGAGTCTATCAGAGTGCACCATCAAGACCAGAGATGGATAGGAAAGAGTCTATCAAAGTGCACCATCAAAACCAGAGATGGACAGGAAAGAGTCTATCAGAGTGCACCATCAAGACCAGAGATGGACAGGAAAGAGTTTATCAGAGTGCACCATCAAGACCAGAGATGGACAGGAAAGAATATATCAGAGTGCACCATCAAGACCAGAGATAAACAGGAAAGAGTCTATCAGAGTGCACCATCAAGACCAGAGATGGATAGGAAAGAGTCTATCAAAGTGCACCATCAAAACCAGAGATGGACAGGAAAGAGTCTATCAGAGTGCACAATCAAGACCAGAGATGGACAGGAAAGAGTCTATCAGAGTGCACCATCAAGACCAGAGATGGACAAGAAAGAGTCTATCAGAGTGCACTACTAAGACAAGAGATGAACAGGAAAGAGTTTATCAAAGTGCACAATCAAGACCAGAGATAAACGGGAAAGAGTCTATCAGAGTGCACCATCAAGACCAGAGATAAACAGGAAAGAGTCTATCAGAGTGCACCATCAAGACCAGAGATAAACAGGAAAGAGTCTATCATAGTGCACCATCAAGACCAGAGATAAACAGGAAAGATACTATCATAGTGCACCATCAAGACCAGAGATAAACAAAAAAGAGTCTATCAGAGTGCACCATCAAAACAAGCGACAGAAGACGTTGGAGATCCAAAGCATCCAACCTTCGACGCGGCGATGGCAACTCATGATGATGATGAAACTTTAAGGGAGACGAGCCCACTAGGGTCATGACACCCCAAGTGTCAGTCTCCTGTTGATTTTCAGCCTGCGTTGGGTAAGTGAACCCACTCCACCTTGGCTGCGCAGCTTTCAACTTCGCTCCTGCGTTAATGCATTCTTTCAACCTGTGACAGTTGTGAAAATAACACTTGGCGTTGTATATAAATATGCATTGTGCATTTTTCGTTCGTAAAACTAACTCCAATCAATACGTCAACACATTTTACCTCCCCTTGAAGCATAGGCCTTCAACAAACACATACTAAATCCTCTTGTCACGTGCTATAAGCTCACGTTCTTTTCACGTCTGCATGATCGTTTTCACTTCTGTCTCCAGTTCTCTTCTTCATTTTTTTTTTTTTTTTTTTGGAGGGTCATTTATATTAGTAAATACGCCCTAATATAACTGACGGATATTAAGTTTATGTAGGCTGAACTGAGCGCGCTTCGCCAGAACGAGGCAAAACTCTAAAAGAAACCAAATATTTTCAGTATTTTTATTTGTTTATTCATTATTATTATTTGTGTCGAGTCTTCTGCCGTTTTTTAAGTCTTTCTATTTCGTCCATCTTATTATTTTTTTTTATCTGTTGATTAATTTTGTTTTTGTTTGTTTCTTTGTTTGGCTTTTTTAACGTTTTCTATTGCTATCATCATTCCAGTATAGTCATGTTTATTTGAATATTTCTTCCTCTTTTATCCGTGGGATTCAAGAACAAGAACTGCCTTGTAATGCTATCAACAGGTTTCCTCAATGTGTGCCCTACCCCGCGTCTTCTTGTCATCTCTTCCACTGACACTTGTCTAGTTCTTGTCATCTCTTCCACTGACACTTGTCTAGTTCTTGTCATCTCTTCCACTGACACTTGTCTAGTTCTTGTCATCTCTTCCACTGACACTTGTCTAGTTCTTGTCATCTCTTCCACTGACACTTGTCTAGTTCTTGTCATCAGTTCCACTGACACTTGTCTAGTTCTTGTCATCAGTTCCACTGACACTTGTCTAGTTCTTGTCATCTCTTCCACTGACACTTGTCTAGTTCTTGTCATCTCTTCCACTGACACTTGTCTAGTTCTTGTCATCTCTTCCACTGACACTTGTCTAGTTCTTGTCATCAGTTCCACTGACACTTGTCTAGTTCTTGTCATCAGTTCCACTGACACTTGTCTAGTTCTTGTCATCTCTTCCACTGACACTTGTCTAGTTCTTGTCATCTCTTCCACTGACACTTGTCTAGTTCTTGTCATCTCTTCCACTGACACTTGTCTAGTTCTTGTCATCTCTTCCACTGACACTTGTCTAGTTCTTGTCATCTCTTCCACTGACACTTGTCTAGTTCTTGTCATCAGTTCCACCTTGCTGATCTTGTCACACTACTTCAATCCTTCTATTCTACGCAAGCATCCATTAATGAAAGTCTGTAGCTTTTTGGTTGTTGTTTTTGTTGTTCTCCATGTTTCAGAACCATACAATAGGAATGATTTGACATTTGAGTTGAAGATAATAATTTTTTTTTTTTTTGTATTGGATACGTTTTCTCTCTAATATCATCTTTTAATTATGGTTAACCATTCTATTTTTGTAATCTGCCTACGACTAAATTTTTTCTGTATTCCATTCCAAAAAACAGGGAACGAAGGTAATTTTTATTTATGAAACATCCTTAACACACACAGCATAGCTTATGAATTCCAGTTACCTACGCCTGTGCTTTTTTTACAATTAAACTCCTAATCCATTTCATATTTATTGGAAAAATTTTGAAGCTTCATTTGCTGCGTTTTCAAACCTTTAGATTGTATTGCTTGCATCATCCCAGTATAGCCATGTTAATATTTGAAAATCTTACTTCTATTGCTATCATCATTCCAGTATAGTCATGTTTATTTGAATATCTTACTACTATAGCTAGCATCATCCGAGTATAACCATGATTATATTGAACATTTTTACTTATATTGTTATCATCATCCCACAATATCAATGTTCATATCTGAACATCTTATTCCTACTGCTATCATTATCATCCCTGTATATCCATGTTCATATCTGAACATCTTATGACTATTGCTATCATTATCACACTAGTATATCCATGTTCATATCTGAGCATCTTTCTACTATTGTTATCATTAGCATGCTAGTATAGCCATGTTCATGTCTGAACATTTTACTACTATTACTAACATCTTGTCTATGTCTTTGATCTACCATTACTGAGCGTTAGCACTTCGTGATTTTGATGCTATAATGTGAAACTGTTCGGTTCTGATTAGTTGATCAAATGTTGCTATATAAGGTATTTTCAATGATTGGATTCTTTGGTAGGAGTGGTTATCTTGTCTCTTGCTGTGCTGGCTATAGCAACAGGTGATGTCCCACTGTTTCGTTTGGGTATTGACAGTGTCTGCAGTTTGTTTGGTTTTTTTTTGGGTCGGTGTGGCTAGGAGGTATGGCGTCCGCCTTTAATTCTACAGGTGCTGGGTTCGGTTCCTCGCGCAGGGAATATAATTGATGGAAATTTTGTTCCATTGATGTAACCCTGCTCCTAGTAAAGGGGATATGATTGATGGATTTTATTTTTCAGAACCAGTAGTTTTTAATGATGTCATACACCCCCCTGATCTCCTGAATAGTAAGATCGGATACCGAGCCTTCTCGAATAAGAGCGAGAAAATAGTAAGTCCTGTGTGCAAGTTGCGCACGTTAAAAATCCCACAGCAGTTGGAAATCGTAAAGAGTAGGCCATTCGTCGCTGCCCTGGGAAAATGTTAACAACTTAGGAAAACCTACCAACCTCAACAATATTTATAGAATGTGGGATTCCTGTTTACACAAATTGGGATCCTCGCAAGTGTTACGAAGTTCGTGCACTGTGCTGTGATCATCCGTGTGTGATCTAAGAGAGGAGATCGGAGCACAGATCGATTTGTCCATGTGCAATGAAAATAGTCCTTAAAAACCAAACCAAACAGTGTTTTTTTTTTTTAATGGCAGTAGTTTCTGCCTCCTAGTTAGTGCAATGAGCTCCACACGGACATGTCATTTTCACTGGATCATCGAGTCTTCCACAATTACTAACATCATCCTAAAATAGCCATGTTCATATCTAAACATCTTATTACAATTGATATCATCACCGTATAGCTGTGTTCATATATGAGCAACTTACTGATGTTGCTAGCATCATCCCCGTATAGCCATGTTCATATCTAAACATCGTACCACTATTATTACCATCATTCCAGCATAGCCATTTTCATATTTGAACATCTGTATTGCCATATTTTCTTATTGTAATGTTTTTGTCGTTCCCATATAATCACTTTTATACTTTCGTTTGTTACTACATTTATCAGCCGCTATACCCGATCTTATCCTTGTATTTTTGCTGATATCGTCAGCCATATCTTTACTAATATTAATCGCGCAACGTCAAAGCTCAGCCTAAATATAGCATTTGATAGTGTAAGCCGTTGTTCGCAACCAGTACTCCGCGGTACATTGGGGTTCCGCTATCCATTCTCAGGGGTTCCGTAAGAAATGGTGGAACAAATAAATAAAAAATTTTAAATACCGTGAATAAATTCCAACTATTGTTCTTATTTATGATAATAGTTAGTTTATATGTCTATGTTTTTTCGTATTGTATTGATAAATATCCTACTCATAAAATTTAAACTTTTACAAATATGTGTATGATCAATAATGCAGTTCCTAATTATTTAAACTTAAAGAGACAGACTTCGGTCGCAGTAATAGTAATATCAAAGAGATACATATAAAAGAGATGTCACAGAATATCACATGACAAAGTATATTTCTGTAGAGCAGTGTTTCTCAACCTTTTTGTGTTCACGTCACACTTTTCAATTTTCTAAAAATTTGTGGCACGCCTATTTGACCCTGCACCTGAATAAAAAAATTACACTGATGTATACTAAATTAAATACACTAATTTCTGGGTACTTTAGAGAAAAGAAAACTCTCAGTTCGATTTTCTTTTAAGTGTTTAAAATAATTGTACCAAAAAAAAAAAAAAAAAAAGAAATAAGACATTTCATTAGGTCCACGTGGACGCATTATGCTTCGTCCATGCCTTTTGAACGTTGTTTATGCGCCTCTTGCGTTTTTTGTAATATCATGACATTTTGAAGTTATATCTATTTTTTGTTCAACGCAGTTAATAGCTCCAGTTATTTTTGAATGAATTCAAGCTGTAAGATCAGTTTTATATTACATGATCGCTAAAAATAAATTTCATATAGTTAATTTACAAAATATTTGCGGCATACTTTGATAGGTGCGACGGCACAATAGTGTGCCGCGGCACACCGCTTGAGAAATACAGCTGTTGAGATTCACATGATGGGAAGCTGTATGAAAATATGTACGTACATTATAGAGATAAACAAAGCCAAGTTTCTTTTTCCTTTCGGCTTCTGTCTGTCTGTCTGTCTGTCTCGTTTTATGCATCTTTTATTACATTTTGTTGGTTATGATTCTTTTTTTAATGTATCGCGCATTAGTTTCTTGCGACATTTGTTCAATACCTATAAAACATTTTATTTCGAGTCATTCTTTTTTAAAGATGGTGAATTTGTTTCTATATTTGTTCGTATAATGACAGTTATCACTTATGTATATATAAATGTGTATAAACATGTTTGTGTGTGTGTGTGTGTTTGTTTATGTATGTGTAATATAGATAGACAAACAAGCAGACAAACAGACAGGCAAGAAGACAGACAAGCAGGCAGATAGACAGACAGACAGACAGACAGATATATAGATAGATAGATAGATAGATAGATAGATAGATAGATAGATAGATAGATAGGCAGGCAGGCAGGCAGACAGACAGACAGACAGACAGACAGACAGATGGACGAACAGACAGACAGACAGATAGATAGGTAGATAGCATGCATCTCTTTACTTACTTACTTAGTCGTTCCCCTTCTACCGTGAGGTGTAGAGGTTTGGAAGAGAGAGCGCCAGACTATCCTATCGGCTGTCTTCCTCCTGGCCTGGTTCCATTCTAGTCCTCGATCCTTCAAAGATTGTCTAATGTTGTCCTCCCAGCGGACTCTGGGTCGTCCTCGGGGTCTGGATCCTTGGCTCTTTGTTTCCCATGCCTGTCGTGGTATCCGATCTTCTCCCATTCTGCAGACATGGCCAAACCATCTTAATTGGGACTGTTCTACTTGGGTCTGCAGGGGGTAGGATTTAAGGCCTTGACGTATCGTCTGGTTGCGTACCATGTCTCTTCTTGTTACTTCAACCACCTTCCTCAGATCCCTCATTTCTGAGGTTTGGATCTGGCTTTTATGGGTTGTAGTCATTGCCCATGACTCGCATCCGTATGTCAAGACTGGGACATAGGTGGAGCGGTATACAGCCATCTTCGTTTTCTTACCAACCTCTCTCTTGCTGAGGAATCCTCGATTTATGGCCTGAAAAAAGTCTCCCAGCTGCTGCTTTTCGAGTGGCCAACTCTTCTTTGATGCCTCCCTTTCGGTCTATAATAGCTCCGAGGTATTTAAAGTGGTCGACCTGCTCCAGGACCTGTTCTCCCAGCTTAATCTGATGTTTTCTTTCTTCTCGTGATATCACCATGGATTTTGTTTTAGAGCTGCTTATGACGATCCCTCTCTCTTCTCCAGCTCTTCCTTCCAGACTTGCAGGTTGGATTGGAGATGTGCCTCTGATTTAGCAATCAGGGCAACATCATCAGCAAATGCCAGCTCCGAAATATAGACCTGTCTCATCTTCCAGTACCCCACTGAATACTTTCTTGTTCTCTCCTTACATGCCTTGATGACATCGTCCATAAGGAGTATGAAGAGGTAAGGTGATAGGATATCACCTTGTCTTACACCAGTGGTGGTCCTGAACTCTTCCGACTTATGGTTTGCTGTCCTCACATAATTTCTGCAAGACTTGTAGAAGCTCTGTATAGCATGAATCAGAGGTGCTGGAATATTCTTCCTTGCCAAACAGTCCCAAAGTTTGCTCCAGGGGACCCTGTCAAATGCCTTTTCCAGATCTATGAAACAAAGATGCATCTCACTCTTATACTCAAGGGCCTTTTCACTCAGCTGTCTGAGTGTGAAGATTAGGTCTTGAGTACTTCGGTTTGCTCGGAATCCGCACTGGACCTCATCCAATTGTGGCTCAGCTAGGTGTCGGAGTCTCTGCTCTAGGATTCTAGAGTAGATTTTACCAGGGACACTGAGAAGGGATATGCCTCTATGGTTTCCACACTGTCGATTGTCACCCTTTTTGAAAATTGGTGTTATGATGGCAATCTCCCAATCCTTTGGTATGGTCTTGTTGTACCACGCTGCCTGTAAAACCCTTAAGAGTAATAGGTCGCCTGATGCTCCCATGAACTTAACCATTTCTGGGCATCTCTTTACAATAACTTTTTTAAGCAAGAATTTTAAGGTAATAGAATTTGACTGTGGCGTTTCGCTAGCCGTGAACGAACATTTGATCTGTTCCAGCTTAGTAAAAATGTTCTGAAACACCGATGTAGGTAGACACGACTTGGATCTACAGTATGACACGATTATAATGCTAAATAATGAATGACAATGGGTTCGCATTCAAACCTATCTTAGTAGATATCTAATACAGATTGAAAGTCAAGACTAAAAGATGGAATTGTGTCTTTGAACATATTCAAGTTGACGTCTGAGAGTGCACGAAGAAGAAGGAGGAGGACAGAAGAAGAAGACGAAGAAAAAGAAGAGGAAGAAAAATAAAAAGGAGTAATTAAAAAAGAAGAAGAAGAAGAAGAAGAAGTAGTAGAAATAGAAGAAGAAGAAGAAGAAGAAGAAGAAGAAGAAGAAGAAGAAGAAGAAGAAGAAGAAGAAGAAGAAGAAGAAGAAGAAGAAGAAGAAGAAGAAGAAGAAGTAAAGAAGAAAAAGTAAAGAAGAAGAAGTAAAGAAGAAGAAGTAAAGAAGAAGAAGTAAAGAAGAAGAAGTAAAGAAGAAGAAGTAAAGAAGAAGAAGAAGAAGAAGAAGAAGAAGTAGAAATAGAAGAAGAAGACAAAGAAGAAGACGAAGAAAAAGAAAAAGGAGTAATTAAAAAAGAAGAAATAAAGACGAAGAAGTAGTAGAAACAGAAGAAGAAGAAGAAGAAGAAGAAGAAGAAGAAGAAGAAGAAGAAGAAGAAGAAGAAGACGACGAAGAAGACGAAGAAGACGAAGAAGAGGAAGAACAATAAAAAAGGAGTAATAAAGAAGAAGAAGCAGTAGTAATAGAAAACGAAAAAGAAATAGAAGAAGAAGAAGTAGAGAAGAAGAAGTAAAGAAGAAGTAGTAGTAATAGAAGATGAAAAAGAAGAAGAAGGAGTAAAGAAGAAGAAGAAAAAGAAGAAGACGAAGAAGAAGAAGAGGAAGAAGTAAAGAAGAAGAAGTAAAGAAGAAGAAGTAAAGAAGAAGAAGTAAAGAAGAAGAAGAAGAAGTAAAGAAGAAGAAGTAAAGAAGAAGAAGTAAAGAAGAAGAAGAAGAAGAAGAAGAAGAAGAAGAAGAAGAAGAAGAAGAAGAAGAAGAAGAAGAAGAAGAAGAAGAAGAAGAAGAAGAAGAAGAAGAAGAAGAAGAAGAAGTAAAAGAAGAAGAAGAAGAAGAAGAAGAAGAAGAAGAAGAAGAAGAAGAAGAAGAAGAAGAAGAAGAAGAAGAAGAAGAAGAAGAAGAAGAAGAAGAAGAAGAAGAAGAAGAAAAAATAGGGAGTAATAAAGAAGAAGAAGAAGAAGAAGAAGAAGAAGAAGAAGAAGAAGAAGAAGAAGAAGAAGAAGAAGAAGAAGAAGAAGAAGAAGAAGAAGAAGAAGAAGAAGAAGAAGAAGAAGTAAAAGAAGAAGAAGAAGAAGAAGAAGAAGAAGAAGAAGAAGAAGAAGAAGAAGAAGAAGAAGAAGAAGAAGAAGAAGAAGAAGAAGAAGAAGAAGAAGAAGAAGAAGAAGAAGAAGAAGAAGAAGAAGAAGAAGAAGAAGAAGAAGAAGAAGAAGAAGAAGAAGAAGAAGAAGAAGAAGAAGAAGAAGAAGAAGAAGAAGAAGAAGAAGAAGAAGAAGAAGAAGAAGAAGAAGAAGAAGAAGAAGAAGAAGAAGAAGAAGAAGAAGAAGAAGAAGAAGAAGAAGAAGAAGAAGAAGAAGAAGAAGAAGAAGAAGAAGAAGAAGAAGAAGAAGAAGAAGAAGAAGAAGTAAAAGAAGAAGAAGAAGAAGAAGAAGAAGAAGAAGAAGAGGAAGAAAAATAAAAAGGAGTAATAAAGAAGAAGAAGAAAAAGAAATAGAAAATTGTACAAGTATCAGTAGATTACATTTATTTGTTTTTTTTCATTTTATTCTTTGTGAATGGTGCGCTAACGAGCAGAGCATAATCAATGGAAGAATGTGTGACTGAATGTCAACGCGAATGAAAATGAGATACTTGAGACATATGACCTGAGCTAACGTCTCAGGAGCCCTAGTTAAAACAAACAAATAAAACAACGAAGTAAAGTTCATTCAGGATGATTTAAAAGTCACTTCTCATTTATTCCACCTGTTATTTATTCGTCCTATTAAAGTAGTTTATAGGAAACAACGTCAAAATAGTTAGCAACTGTTAAAGATGGTTGGACAGTTGATAACAACAACTGGAGATGATTAGACAATTGATAACACATTTAAAAATGATTGGGCAAATAATAACACATTTGGAGATGATCGAACAATGAAAAACCCATTAAAAAATATTGGACAATTTATATCACACTTGGAGATAATTGGACAATTGATAAGAAAGTTGAAGATGATTGGACAATTGATGTCACAGTTGGAGATGATTGGACAATTTAAAACACAGTTGGAAATGATGTGACAATTATTTACCCATTTAAAAATTATTGGACAATTGATATCCGACTTGGCGATGTTTAGAGAATTGATAACACAGTTGGAGATGATTGGACGATTGATAAAATAGTTGGAGATAATTGGACAATTGACAACAAAGTCGGAGATGATTTTCACAATTGATAACTCGTTTAAAATTATTGGACAATTGATGACACAGTTGGAGATGATTGGACATTGATGATACAGTTAGAGTTGCTTGAACGATTGATGACACAGTTGGAGGCGATTAGACAAATGATGACACAGTTGGAAACCCGCAAGGAAAATTCAGTAATAGAAGACGAAGCGTCACGTGGCGAAACCCACAATAACCGATTTAAAAGAGAAAGAATAAGATATGGAGAGTATTAGGAAGCGTATTATGTGGATTATAAACTATTATTGAAATAATAAATATATGTTTTAGCGTGGCCCGAAAAGGAAGCAAAATAATAACAACACTGGAACGCACCATGAATGTCGTAAAAAGCGACCAAGGAGGGTTGGACATGATATCAGCTACTCAGCCTGAAGAACAAAAACTTTAAGCCACAAAAACTGCAGACTTTAAAGTTTGGAGAAGACCACTAACAACAACCGAAAAGCTACATACTTTCAGAAATTGGTGCTGGCGTTCAACTGAAATGTTACGACAAGGTCACTACTGTGGAACTGATGACAATAAACAAACAAGTGCTTGTGGAACAAAAGAGAAGAAGAAGGCGCTGGAGATGAATAAGGACACGAACTGAAGAACCCTTTTGATAGCAGTACTAGACAGTCCTTGTTTTGAAATGACCAGGGTAAGGGAAGTAGAAGTGAACTGAAAGGTACAGGGAGAAGGGAACTGAAGACAAAACTGATAATGATGAAGAGTAAGTGGAAAGATCTTGAGCTGATGGAACATTGTAGGAAGACTTGACATGTGTTTGTTGAACTCCTATACTCCTTGAGGAGCGGAAGGGTATTGAGTGAGTGAAAAATGTATGAAGAAAATAAAGACACAAAAAAAAATAACAAGGAGTCAATTTTACAAATGGACGATAAACAAGAAATAAGTCATGCTCCGGGATATACCCTTCGTCAGTCACATTCTCAAACAGAAGACAACGATGAGAAATATTGATGGACAATAAGAAATTCATGAGAAGTACGACAAACACGTCGAAAAAAAGGTTAACTAACAAAAAAGGAGCGACATAGAATGATAGTAACACACAGCTGGGTGAACACGAGGGAAAAATAACAATAGCTAATTACAAGCAAGTAAAAATACAGAATAAGAACGAAATATCAATGCAAGGAAACAGGCACCAAAAATAAAGCGAAGAAAATAAAATAACAAAAGAATATAATGGCTGATGCGATCAAAGAATCCTACACACGGAGTCAAAAAGCTGGATGAATATCCTAAATCCGGAAGTGAAATAAGCGGATTGAAACACCAGGGAACATAAAAATACGAAAATAGTAATCAGGAACAGAACAAGCAAACAAAAAGATATAACAAAGGATGGCGGGAGAAAGAGGGAAAGATTCAATTCCTCTCTCTCTGCTTCTTCTTTCATATCGGATATGTCATCATCATCATCATCACGTTTGAACGCCGCCAGAAGCGTCTTCTTCTTCTTGGAGCCTTAGCCCCTGACTGACAAAGTAGTAAGTGGCCATCACACATAGTGGAGTCTTGTAGCGCAGCAACAAACTGTCCACATTTTGCTCGGTCGGTGACCATCTTTCGTGCTGTCCACCAACTAGCTTCATGCTTTGCATCTCAACCTCCAATGCTCTCCGCCAGGTTGTCGTTGGTCTGTCTCTCTTTCGCCCTCCTTCTGGGGTCCATAGCACAGCAGTTCTGGTGATGGGTCAAGGTTCCTTCTGAGGACATGGCCAACCAAATTCCAGCGTCTGCTTGCAATGATGATATGAAAGATGCAAAGTGCCTTCAACAAACATGCCACATCTTCCTGTCTCGAGCAGTCAAGTTCAAGGTCTTTCTGTGTCTTTTTCAACCCTGCCTTGTTTTGTCTCCAGTTCCCATCAGTGTGTTATGATGAAGATGATTTCTGAGAATGAGCTTAAGAGATGCTTGAGGTATTACTTTCCCTTCCAGTTTAACAGCAAACCCCACATTTAATTATTTATACGTAGTTTCAGGACACCACACCACAGAGAGATAGGAGCGCTGTCTGACCATTCATGCGGATCAACAAAAAAGAGACATTGCAGCACAACATTATCGTCCTTTTTTTTTTACACGCTTCTATTTAAGGGGAGGAGCTACCCTGAAATGCTATTTTCGTTATTAATTGCTGGATTTCAATGAAAATGCACAGACTTAACCTATATCAATACTAGATACGAAAAATGAAGAGCTTTATGGCACTGCACTACTGGTTGCCATAGAAACGGCGGCCATATTGGATTCTATTGTTCTATTTCAATTTGCTAAGGCTTTTTTATTTATTAAGCTATGAATACCAAATATGAACACAATGTTTATCATTATATTTTAAAACTTTTCGATTGGTGGATTTTTGATAACTTTAATACAAAAAAAGTTGTAGGACTTTGAATATAGTGTCTAAAAAAAGTAACAAATTTTGATAAATTTTACATTACTTTTTGCAATAAATCAAAAGTTTGATCAGATACTCAAAATCCAGCAATGTGAAAGTTTTAAAAGATTATGGGCAACATATGTGCCAATTTTTATGTCAATTAACACATAAGTGTGGAAGTTTTAAGGAAATTAGGATGAGAAAATTAGATTTTGAGAAAATCGCATTTTTCTCCATAAATAGACTACAATTAAATAAGTCTGTAATATTGCCCCTGAAAAATTGCTTACTTGTCATTTAGAACATACTGGTAGCATAGCCAGCTTCTTCTGCAGCTTCCTATGTGGCTTTCTGTTGAAATTTGTGCCTAATTTCCTTCCTTGTCTTAGTGCAGTTTTCTGCCGTTTTAGAGCTGAGCAATATTGGATTCTTTGTTCTATTTCAATTTGCTAAAGCTTTTTTATTTATTAAGCTATGAATACCAAATATGAACACAATGTTTATCATTATATGTTAAAACTTTTCCAGTGATGGATTTTTGATAACTTTAATACAAAAAAAAAGCTGTAGGACTTTGAAAATAGTGTCTAAAAATAGTAACAAATTTTACTAAATTTTACATTACTTTTGTCAATTAACCATAAGTTTGATCAGATACTCAAAATCCATCACATAAAAAGTTTTAAAAGATTATGGGCAATATATGTTCCTATTCTTGTCAATTAATACATAAGTGTGGAAGTTATAAGAAAATTAGTATGAGAATAATTATTTCTTTAAAATCACATTTTTTGTTATAATTAGAATATAATTAAATAAGTATGTAATACTGCAGCAAAATAAAATAACTTACTAGTTATGCAAAACATACCGTCAGCATATCCAGCTTCCTCTGCAGTTTCTTGTCTGGTTTTCTGTTGAGATTTGTGCTAAATGTCCTTCATTTTCTTAGTGCACACGGTGTAGCAAAATTTCTGTCGCGTCAGAGAACAGCTTCACAAATCACTACCTGCCTCAGCTTCCATGACACTTGAACTTCCTAGAAAGAGGCAAATGTTTACATTAGTAAAATTTCAAATAAAGATGTAAACAAGCATTAATAAACTGTGCCTTAAAGTACAATGGAAGAAAAACAATACATTTAAGTAATGAAATATGTTTCTAAACTTGATATTTATGGAGATCAAAATAAATTACATGAATGTCTATGCTTAGGCAAGGGGAAACATAAAGTAAGTTTCAAAAGTAGGTACCTTCAAAATGTATATGACAGCCTTGCTTCACTTTCCACTTGATGAAGTTTCCAATCTTTCTTCTGGTACCAATAACCAGCTGTTGCACATGTCTGGCAGGCATTTTTTAAATAACACATAAGCATCTGTGACATGTCAATAAAAATACACAAGAACCAAACATTAAATTGAGGAAACAAATATGCACTATGCTTACAAGAATCATGATAATGTACTGAGTTATGAGAAGTCACCCGTTATTCTGTAAACTCGGGAAAACGTGATGATTTTTAATTGACTGTCTACTACTCGTAATAGCTAGTTCATGTAACTCCCTGGTGGTTGAAATGAAGCACAGTGGGCCGCCTTCTTTGATGTCATTCCAGTAAGTAGCCAACGTCGTAAGGTTTAGGGTTAGGTTAAGATTCTTAAACCTGGTTGAAATGAGTCACTGTGGGCCGTCTTCTTAGATGTCATCCCAGTAAGTCGCCAACGTCGTTAAGATTAGGTTTAGGATACATTAACGTAACCATTAGCCCTTTTTACTGCATCTCTGAATTCTAATTTAAGGAACTATCGTACAGACGGTCCTGTCTGCTTCATTTCAACCACTAAGCCTAACCCTTACTCCTGTTTACTGCGTCTCTAAATTCTTGTCAAAGGCCGCATCGAACAAACGGTCCGCTGTGCTTTATTTCAACCTTCATTGCCTGAGTACCAATGCCCCAGTTTTTACCATTATATCGTCACAATAAGTACGTTTTACCTGCAGTGTAGGATAAGTCTTGCTTCCATCTCTAACTCTGGCCTATTCCAGTTGGAGGTAACGCGAGCATCTCGTTTTTTTAGGCATTGTCACATCAATAACAAATCAAAACTGGGATTCCGTAAACATGCGGCCATTTTGTCGTTGCCGGTCACGTGAACGCGCACAGCCAATTAAAAATTTGGAATCGAGGGGAAACCCTAAATGTTGACTTTGAAATTATAAATTTCCTATCTGGCATTTGGAATCCCGAAATAAGTGACCTGCTTACAGTAAAGTGTAGATTTGGACGAATCCAACGATGCATAATATGTAGGGGTGTAAGCTTGGTTGCTATGAAAGAAACCAGGTCTAAATTGGACATATTTTGTCGAGTTTGAGAAAATCTGTCTGTACCATACCTTTTTCAAAGTCAAAATACATATTGTTAGAATGCATTTGGACATTTAATTCTGTTATATTTAGATTCGGGAGATGCTAAAGTATCAGAAAATGGACTAATCACAAATTCTTAATTTTTTTTATTTCAACCGAGAAATGCCTGGCGCTCCTCCCCTTAACTTGCCTTGTATGTCACTTTCGTGTCACTTTCAAATCTTGCAATCGATTTTTCAATCACTTCCAGATGAGAAATAGCTCTGAAACTTGGCATAGTTTTGTATTCCCCATGACAATTTAATAATCAGTCGTAAAAATAATAAAATTAATAAAATTAAAAATAATAATCAATTTTTTTGCCGCATCATTTTTTGTATTGTAGGAACGTACAAAGGATAAAATCCTCGACCGCTCTTTCACCTTTGGTAATTTATAGATTACCATTTCCTAGTACTAGTTATTCGGAAAATTTTCAACCTTTTCAGATTATTATTTCATTCTGCTGAGAACATTACGAAATCCTACAGCAGCTACAGCAGGTTAAAATACAAATAGGAAAAGAAAAATCATTGAGTATGTCATAATAGATGAGGTCGTGCATGTGCAGGTTCTTTTTTTTTTGGACGCTGTTCATTTAGTCAATGCTAACTAGTGTTGTCAATTTGATGTTACATTTTTTGACTGCAAGCTATAAACTCCTTGAAAAAATTGTTGTGGCTTTTTAGTGCATTAAAAGCGTGTGTTTAAAACATATTTTTATTTATTTTTTATTTCCTTCCTATGGAATAAGGAGCCACATACTGTAGCTGGTCACCTTGCAGGAAGCCTGCTGCAAAAGTTCGAGGGCTCTTGCAGTAGTATTTTATTTTAGATAATAAGGTTGCCAGCCGCACACTACAACTTATTTTAGTCGCCTCATACAACGTACGGTTGGCCCACTCTTTCTGTATCTTGTCATAGATGTCCGAGAACTACTTTAGGCTCAACTCAATATACAAAAACATGAAAAGTTGCAATACTGAACATGCTAGTCATAGTATAGACGGTGTCCTTAAAAACATTAGCACAGTTTAACATCCAGTCGGTACTTTTGACGTTCTGTCCAGTTTATTACAATTCAAGAGTATAAAAGCAGTACGAGTCAATACATTTCAATATCATACTATTTACGATTAGACAGCGCAGACCACGCTGGTTCGGCCATGTCCGTCGCATTGAAGACGGTTGTATCCTGAAAGATATCTTCTACGGACAGCTGGCAGATGGCAAAAGAACAGTTGAGCGACCACAGCTGAGGTTCAAAGATGTGTGCAAGAGAGATATGAGGACACTGGACATAAATCCAGCAACCTGGCAGGAGGAAGCTGCCGATCGTACCAAGTAGCGATGCTATCTGCGGCGCCACCTCAAGCTGGACGAGAAGAAGTTCTCACGGCAAGCAGAAGAGAGGAGAAAACGTCGAAAGAACACCAGGAAAAAAAGCAGCTGAGGGCTGTCACCTCAGAGGCGCATTCCCATA
Source organism: Oreohelix idahoensis (assembly GCA_024509875.1). Classification (NCBI taxonomy): domain Eukaryota; kingdom Metazoa; phylum Mollusca; class Gastropoda; order Stylommatophora; family Oreohelicidae; genus Oreohelix; species Oreohelix idahoensis. Next base: position 187,032 of record JAMPIV010010461.1, on the reverse strand, counting down.
GTCAGTTATGACTGAAGGGGCTATTATTATTATTATTATTACTATTTACATCATTATCGAAATTGCCGCAACTGTTTTCATCTATATGAGACAGTTAAGTATGTGTAGTTAACTACTGAAAGGTGAAAGCTCTTGCCGGGCTCCCCAACAATCACAAACCTTCTATACAGCACCTCTCAAACAGCGACAGAACACGTGAACATTTTTTAAAATTTGGCATTGGCTGCGAAACAGGGACAAGCTCAACAACCCAACTTAATCAAAATCATCATCATCATGTCATTATTTCACTTTTCTCGCCTTATGGAGACTGGAGCGACCAATACAGATGGAATTCTTAAGTAAGCCTACAGCAACGCACAAATCTTGCTGCAGTGGTTTCATTGGGTGTTTGTATTACTATGAGGTTGCCAGTCGCATGCATATAAATGCATTACAGTACATTTATGAATCCTGCTACCAACGGGCTGATCACCCGTTTGCCAGTCACTTCGATTACGGAAACAACAGCAAATGGATTGATTTGCCGTTGCCCTAAAGACGCCAATAGGCGTGATGGGAAACAATGGCAAAGAAAACCTATCTGCTGTTGCCCTAAGACGCCACTAGGCGTAATGGCCACTGACTGCTTTGACGGTCGGTGGCTAAGGACGGAAGAAGAAGAAGATGAATCCTGCTGCTCATTTTTTTAAATTTATAGTTAAGCTGCAAAATTATTGTCAATCTTCTCAAATCAAAACACTTGAGACACTTTTACAGCTTCCGCCAAAGAATTTATTATGTGAAAATGTCGAGTGGCAAAATGGTTTAGACGTCTTATCTCTCGGTGTAGAGTTACCAAGTCCTTCTTCTTATTTCTTCTTCTTCGTTCACTTTCAAATATCATCTTGAATATGTTCAAAGAAATCAGAGGTCAGCTTGAGTGAATATGTTCAAAGAAAGCAGAGGTCAGTTTGAGTGAATATGTTCAAAGAAAGCAGAGGTCAGCTTGAGTGAATATGTTCAAAGAAAGCAGAGGTCAGCTTGAGTGAATATGTTCAAAGAAATCAGAGGTCAGCTTGAGTGAATATGTTCAAAGAAAGCAGAGGTCAGCTTGAGTGAATATGTTCAAAGAAAGCAGAGGTCAGCTTGAGTGAATATGTTCAAAGAAAGCAGAGGTCAGCTTGAGTGAATATGTTCAAAGAAAGCAGAGGTCAGCTTGAGTGAATGTGTTCAAAGAAAGCAGAGGTCAGCTTTCAAAGAAAGCAGAGGTCAGCTTGAGTGAATATGTTCAAAGAAAGCAGAGGTCAGCTTGAGTGAATATGTTCAAAGAAAGCAGAGGTCAGCTTGAGTGAATATGTTCAAAGAAAGCAGAGGTCAGCTTGAGTGAATATGTTCAAAGAAAGCAGAGGTCAGCTTGAGTGAATATGTTCAAAGAAAGCAGAGGTCAGCTTGAGTGAATATGTTCAAAGAAAGCAGAGGTCACCTTGAGTGAATATGTTCAAAGAAAGCAGAGGTCAGCTTGAGTGAATATGTTCAAAGAAAGCAGAGGTCAGCTTGAGTGAATATGTTCAAAGAAAGCAGAGGTCAGCTTGAGTGAATATGTTCAAAGAAAGCAGAGGTCAGCTTGAGTGAATATGTTCAAAGAAAGCAGAGGTCAGCTTGAGTGAATATGTTCAAAGAAAGCAGAGGTCAGCTTGAGTGAATGTGTTCAAAGAAAGCAGAGGTCAGCTTGAGTGAATGTGTTCAAAGAAAGCAGAGGTCAGCTTGAGTGAATGTGTTCAAAGAAAGCAGAGGTCAGCTTGAGTGAATGTGTTCAAAGAAAGCAGAGGTCAGCTTGAGTGAATGTGTTCAAAGAAAGCAGAGGTCAGCTTGAGTGAATGTGTTCAAAGAAAGCAGAGGTCAGCTTGAGTGAATATGTTCAAAGAAAGCAGAGGTAAGCTTGAGTGAATATGTTCGAAGACAGCAGAGGTCAGCTTGAGTGAATATGTTCAAAGAAAGCAGAGGTCAGCTTGAGTGAATATGTTCAAAGAAAGCAGAGGTCAGATTGAGTGAATATGTTCAAAGACAGCAGAGGTCAGCTTGAGTGAATATGTTCAAAGACAGCAGAGGTCAGCTTGTGGTTGTTGGTTTCTCCGTAGAGTTTTTTCCAGGAATGGTACAGCTGACGGTCATATGCATTTCTCTGTTCCTCTATTGTTGGGCACTTTTGAAGTAGATGTTGGGGGTGGGAGTGGCTAAGAGGTACGGCGTCCGCCTCGAATGAGGTACCTGGTTCGATTCCCAGTTGAGGGAATATAACTTATGGAAATCATTTTTCAGAACCAGTGGTCCTACTGATGTCATACTCCCCGCTGGTCTCATGGATGCCTAGCCTTCTCGGATAAAAGCGAAAAAGTAGGAAGTCCCATTGTGCAAGTTGCGCACGTTAAAATTCCCACGGCAGTTGGAAATCGTAAAGAGTAGGCCTATCTGCCTCTGCCGTGACAAAATTTAAAAATAATTAGAAACCTACCCACCACAAAATTATGTATAGAATGTGTGGTTCCTGAATACACACATTGGTATTCTCGCCGGTGCTGCGGAGTTCGTTCACTGTGCTGATGTCGCAGTGATTAGTCTGATCAAAGTTCTGGTCAAAGTTCTGGTCAAAGGAAAGTAATGTAGAGAAACATAGACGGGTGAATAGTAGAGATAAAGGTTACATCCCTTTAGGTTATAAACTAGATAAAATTGTTGATCTGGTAATACGAGTGAGTAGACGAGATTCACGTGAATTGGATGAACTCTGTTTATAAACGGGAAGAAATTGAGTTCTAGATGGTTCGAGGAAAGTTGTCTTAGCAAATCAGAAGTTAAGATCTAAGCAGTTCGTTTTGAAACGTGACAAAGCGTGCATCGTGTCAAGAGTTAGTCCTCAAGTTAGTAGAAACAGCCTAGTTGGTTGTTCGTCTGTAGTTTTCAGACTTTACTACCTGTAATGATATTTTTGTTACTAATGTGATTTAGATATTTAGATTCAAGCAGTAGGTTCTGAAATGAGACAGAGTGTGCATCGTGCCAAGAGTTAGTCATCGAGTTATTAGAAACAGCTTAGTTGGTTGTTTGTCTACAGTTTACAGACTTTACTACTCGTAATGCTCTTTTTGCCACTCATGTGTTGTGACACATTCAGTAAGGAGAGAGATAGCAGATATTCGTTGTCTTGTGAGGAATGTGAGCTTTTCTGAACACCAGGTACGTGTTGAAATAACCTGTAGTTTGAAGTGTCGAGAAAGATAGACTTGTGATAAACAGAACGGTACTATAAAGTAGAATAGAAACTAGGTAGACCTTACATCCCTGACGGTAGGCCAGTTTCATAACGGTATACCAAGACGACATTTACGAAGTAACTTTGAACAAGAGAATAATGTTTTATAAATGAAATTACTGTGGGGGAGAAAAGAAAAACGTGTAAACATGTTTTGGTTCTCAACATGGGACAAGCCACCCAAGAGCGTGAGAGTGAACGGCAGCAGATGTTTGTTTTGTACAAGGAAGCCAGCAAGTATATTGGAAGGCTGGATGCTGTGAACTCTGTCAACCTTATTTTCAAGTTCTTCATTTGTTTTGTAAATGCAGCTGAGATAAACTTGAGAAGCCTTGCCGAGGTCGTTCTCGTCAAATATGTGAGTCAGTGAGTCTGGTTATTGAAAAACATGATAACAGAGCTAACATGATAGAGCAGTGATACGAATCTACACTATACGATCAGCAACTACAAGATAGTTGGTTTGTGGCATGCGCCAGGTAGAAGTGAAGCACAGTAGACACAGACGCTAACGGCCACACTGAAATCCTCCTTGTGTGATCTAAGGGAGAAGATTGGAGCACTGATGGAGTTGACCGTTTGCAATGAAGATAATCCTTAAAACCAAACCAAACCAAACCACACAAAATAGATGTTCTGCATTCATTTTATCGGTGCCACAGTTACACTCATTGTTGAATAGAGTCTTAATCTGTTGTAGCCTGTGTGAAGTCTATAGATTACCACTTGTTCACTTCTGCTGAGCTGGTAATATGCATCAATTGTTTGGTGGCCTGGATGCATAACTTCCCACTTGCTCTTGTATATGTTGTTGATAAAATTCTTGGCCTCTTCATAAGTTATGCTTGTGTCAAGTTGAGGTAGCTTTCCATTTTCCTTTGTTCAATCTACCCAGCTTAATTGGTGTACTTGACGCTGCTTTAGAGTACTTAGCTCTCGCTTTCTTTCGCTTCCCCTGACGAAGGCCGTGTAGTCGTAACGTGTACAATTTTCTTCGTCTTTTGTTCTGTTAAGATGCATTACCTTTTTCAATAATATTTTTTAATAAACCCGTCTTATTGTTATTGATCTTGTTGATCAGAACCAATATCTTTGCACTCCGGGCAAACCCATAAGTGTTCAGTCTCCCTCAGAAAATGTCGAAGGGTATGAATGCAAATTGCTCCTGTAGGGCGCTTGCTGCATACACAAAGGATGCATCCTCTCATACGTCCATCCTTGCTAGTCTTACGTTTGATGCCAAATTCCTGCAATCTGAGCCTTGATGATTCATATATTGCACTGTCGTTCTCTAACAAGCGATCATTAATTGTCTTTAGTATTTCTCCCATTTCCATATCTAGTGTCCCCACTATGGGTGCTCTCGATGCTAGTCTGTCAGCTCTAGAACTAGGGAAGGCAAAGGTAGTAAGGAAGGGAACCGGTCACATTACCTCACATAAAAGCTGAGACCTAGTATTGTGAAATCTCTACCACTTTGCTTTCCGTTGGCAGAATTTGCTACGGACCACATTCAGCTTTACCTTTTGAAAAATGTTCCATCACTGTTAATCTCCTATAATGATTTTTCAAATTATAGCAATACCCAAGGGTATAAAAAGCCCAATAAACTGATTTGTTGTGTCGTCGTATTCATAAAGCTATTGTGTGTGTGTGTGTGTGTGTGTGTAATATTGATGACTCTCATTCCATAATATTTCCTATCAGGACGGCAAAATTAGTAAAGAGGAGTGGACTCGTATGTGGGAGGAATGCATTAGAGATATTGTGCAAGGCAAGACATTTCCAGCGTGGCAGCAGGAATATATGGAGTTCATGTTCTTCGCCAATGACACATCAGGTACAAGTTACGCACTTCATCGTCCATCATCGTTTTTCCTCTTTTGTTCCCTATGAGGCATGGGGGCCACCGCTCCAGCTCACCCCCTTGCAGGAAGCCTGCACAAAGCCTCATTCACGTGCTCTTGTAGCTGTGTTTTCTGTAGCAAGTTGTTTTACACGATGCTTGCTTTTGTTCTCCATAAGAGCAGATAATCTGTTTGTCAAATTTTAAATTTATTGAATCATCCTCAGTTTACGCTCCTCTTGCAGGAAGCCTGCATAATGTATTGACATGCTGTTCTTGGGGCGGTGGTGTCTGTAGCAATTAGTTTTATATACAGAAACTGTCAGCCCCTATGTCCTACCTCGTCTTATTCGCCTTGTATGACATGCCTGAAGAGCAGTAGATTTATTCTTTATTTGCGCCCCCCTCCCCCCAAGAACTACACGGGGCGAAATTAGAATATACTAGATATATAAAGGACAGGCAAATTTCAGGTAATCTATAACAGTCCAAATTTCAGTTAATCTATAACATTCCAAATTTCAGGTAATCTATAACATTCCCAATTTTAGGTAATCTATAACATTCCAAATTTCAGGTAATCTATAACATGCCTAATTTCGGGTAATCTATAACATTCCAAATTTCAGGTAATCTATAACATTCCAAATTTCAGGTAATATATAACATTCCAAATTTTAGGTAATCTATAACATTCCAAATTTTAGGTAATCTATAACATTTCAAATTGCATGTAATTTATAACATTCCAAACTTCTGGTAATCTTTAACGTTCCAAATTTCAGGTAATCTATAACATTCCAAATTTCAGGTAATCTATATCATTCCAAATTTCAGGTAATCTATAACTTTCCAAATTTCAGGTAATCTATAACATTCCAAATTTCAGGTAATCTATAACTTTCCAAATTTCAGATAATCTAAAACATTCCAAATTTCAGGTAATCTATAACATTCCAAATTTCAGGTAATCTATAACATTCCAAATTTCAGGTAATCTATAACATTCCAAATTTCAGGTAATCTATAACATTCCAAATTTCTGGTAAACTATAACATTCCAAATTTCAGGTAATCTATAACATTCCAAATTTCAGGTAATCTATAACATTCAAAATTTCTGTCATCATCATCTTAACGATTCAGCTACCCAAGGAGCATAGGCCTTCAAAAAGACGTATGTCAAGTCACACTGTCCCGTGCCATCAGCTCAAGGCCTTTCCATATTTTCTTCATCCCCTTACACGTCTGTCTCCAGTTCCCTTCTCACTGTGTTCTTTGGTCTTCCTGTATCTCTTTTACCCTCGGGGTTCTAGAACAAGGACTGCCTTGTAATGCTATCAACAGGTTTTCTCTATGTTTGTCCTATCCATCTCCATTGTCTTCTTCTCATCTCTTGTTCCATTGGCACTCATCTTGTTTGTGTCATCAGCTCCACATTAGTGATCATGTCATATCACTTGAATCCTTATGTTCTACGCGAGAATCCATTTATGAAAGTCTGTAGCTTAATGATTGTTGATTCTGTTGTTCTCCATGTTTCAGAGCCATACAATAGGACTGTCAACACAACGATATACACATTCTTTATATTGTCGACACAGCTATGAACGAAAGTACATTGCTTACAAGTTCCTTGGTATGTCTGCAACGAAGCATCGCTGGTTCTAGTCATCAGTTTCCCATTAATGATCTTGTCATACCGCTTCAATCCTTCTGTTCCACGCAAATATTCTATAACTTCCAAAAATGTATATGTCACTCTCAAATGTTAGTTTTCTAAGTCGTCGAGAAGTTCGCAAAATCGATTGACAGACGTATAAACCATTAACCTTTAATATGGCGCCATTATTAATTTCTCAGACTCTCCCCGCCTCCTCGTTTGTTTCAAACCCTTGGGGGTGGAATTCCTGGTTGCATGATTTTGGCGCACTAGTTCAGTGGTACCTCTTTGGTAGGGGTAGGTAACCCAGAATCTGTAGGGGTCTACTTTAAAAACACTGGGATTTCTAACGATCTACCTAGATAAAATCCTGGTTGGAAGTGAAAAGGTTGATGATGTGACTGGTGGTTATGGCCTGGGAGAAAGAAATGAGAGAGGTGACAGAGTGATAGAGTGGGCAAGAACACACGATATAATAGTAGGAAACACCTGGTTTAAGCAGCATCCTAGACGCATTTGGACGTGGAAAAGTTCATAATTAGATTGATTACAGACGAATATGCAGGAGATTTAGAAACAGTTTGAAATCTGTGAAAACTAGGCCATACTGCAGCAGCGATCTTGTACCAGTAATAGGAAAACTTAGAATAAAATTGAAGAACGTAAAGCAAGCTTCAAACAACATCAAGTTAAACTTAGCCTTACTTAAATCAGATAAGGAAATGAGTGAAAGATACAACACTACAGTACAGAATAGGTACAATGCAGTAGAAAAAATACAGAGTATAGATGAACAGCGGGAAATGCTAAAGGAATCAATACATCAAACATCAAATGAAATCTTTCCAGAATTAAAGAGGACTGCAAAGAAGAAGTGGATGACAGCTAAAATGTTACAACTGATGGATGCAAGAAGGACGAAAAATCAAGACAACGAAGAATATGACAGACTAAATAAGGAAATAGTAAACAAATGTAAAACAGCAAAAGAAGCATGGCTAAACCAGAAATGCAGAGAGCTTGAAGAGCAGAACAGAAAAGACACACAATCTATGTACAAGCAAAATAAATGAGTTAACAGGCAGAAGGACACAAACAGCCACTGGCTGTTTGAAATCAAAAGAAGGAACATTGTTAATGGGTCATGAGAATATGATAGAAAGGTGGACAGAATACATCAAGGAGCTGTATGATGATGAAAGACCAGATTTGAACGACCAGGACAGTTGTGAAGGACCTCCAATACTTGTGGCAGAAGTAAATGATGCCATGCGCCACGTGAAGAAAGACAAAGCGCCTGGACCAGATAATGTAACAATAGAGGAAATGGAAGCTTTGGGAGAATTTGGAGTAGAAGTGATAACAAAACTCTTAAATGACATCTATAACAGTGGTCAAATACCTGATGATCTGCTAAAATCCATATTTATAGCTTTGCCAAGAAAGTATGGAATGTGAAGAACATCACACCATTAGTCTTATGAGTCATGTGTCCAAAATATTATTACGGATTATCATGAGAAGAGTGAGAAATAAAATTAAACCAGAAATCAATGATGTACAATGTGGATTTGTAGAAGGTAAAGGCACAAACAATGCTATATATTATAAGAATTAATGGAAAGAGTCATAAAGGTGAAGACAGATCTGTACTTGTGCTTTATAGATTACACTAAGGCATTTGACAAAGTGAAACATGAGAAAATTATCAAAATGTTAGAAAGCATCAACATTGATGGAAAGGACTTGAGGATAATAAAGAACATGTACTGGCAACAAACAGTAACTGTAAGAATCAGCAGCCAAATAGGAACGTTTCAGCAAGTAAAAAAGGGTGTCAGGCAGGGATGTGTGCTGTCACCGGATCTGTTCAATCTGTACAGTGAAAATATAATGAGATCTCTAGAGGACATGCCAGGAATATCATTCGGAGGACATAATATAAACAACTTGAGAAACACTGATGATACAGTCTTAATAGCAAAAAGTGAAAAGGAGCTGCAGGAAATGGTTGATACAATAGTGATAGAAAGTAAAAATAAAGACTTTAGCCTTAACAGCAAAAAGACAGAAGTAATGGTCGTCTCAAAGAAAAGGGCTTCCACGGAATGCACTATATGTCGTGAAACATTCTAAATCCACATATCTAAATTAAAAAGTAAATGTAAAGCCTAACGAATTAATTCAATAAAAGGAAAGAAGAATGGTAAAAGACCAGTGCTTTTCCCAATAGCGTACACCTGCGTTGTGGAACGCCATAGTGACGGTACTCGAGATCCCCCTTTTTCTACTTCGTCTGCATAAGTGTAACGCTTTCACGTTTGATAGTAAAGCCTACAGCAGCATACACGCGTTTCTAAAAATAAAACTGGTACTGTGTTTCTTAGAAAACCTTGAGATACGCACACTGCTTAATGACCTAGATAAAATACTAGCATTAATGTCATTATATACATTGCGTAATGAAAAGACAGACGGACTTAGAAGAGAGAGATAGAGAGATGAACGGAGGAACGCATTCAATACTACCACATTCGTCTCGCGATGAAAAAGTGAACGCGAAAGGCATGAAGCACTAATTTTTTTCAAATAAACAGTAATAAAAAAAAAAACACTACCAATGCACGGTTAGGTTTTGAAAACATGTTTAATGCTTATTAGGAAACATGACACAATACTGTTTTACGTTTGAAATCCTGACTTTATACTGACAGAACAGTCGAAAAGGCAGAACAGGTGGCGGTTCTAAGACAGTAAATAAAAAAACAAACAATTACACGACTATCCTAGATTAATACATATTTGTAACGAAGCCACTTGGCTCCATTAAACTTATATATTTGGGTGCCTTAGGACTTGCTGACAAAGAATATGTTAGGTGTTAAGCAGTTAGTCTAATAATTAACAAATTATAGCCAAAATACTATAGTGAGGTTGTCAGACAACACAGGATTATTTTTGCTCATAATGGCGTGTTTGGACACTGCTTTAGAAAAAATGAGGCCACCACGTTAAATCCGATTTGATTGGCTAGAATAATATGTAAGGCGAAACATGATTAGTCGATTGCAAATACTAATTTTGGTTGTTACTAGAAACTATAGGAAGGGTACATTTTTTCAAAAGCTTTTGTAAACATGGTCCCATTGGCTAGACCATTTAATATAGTCAATTAGGAGCGTCAGTTCAGTGCCACTTTTTGAAAATCCAATTTGTAAAAGCAAGTGCGTTGAGATCCAGCTCATATTTTTCTAATAAAAGCCTGGGACAGAGGCAGATCGGAATTGTGCCATAACTCATCGCCAGTCAACGTATTTGTTTAATATTTCCATGAATTGTGGTAAGCTAGACCTATTTGATATCTTGTTAATGAAAATTGAATGTGAATTGATAATTTATGTCTATATGTGTGTGGTTCAGTAACAATAAACAGAGGCAAAACCTCGATATGGCTCCACCATGAATAAAACTTGTCGGAGAGGAATATATCTGCATGGGATGGCCAAATAGTACTATGACACCTATCTTATTAAATAGAAGGAAATAATGCTGGAATTGCAGAGGCGTTGTAACCATTAGGGAGAGGAATACTGGTGTAAATTGCTACATGAGAAGCTAACAGTTGGCCTACCGCGCTGAACTCAGTGTTTGTTATGTATTTTGCTTCAGTGTGGAAATAGATTATAAATTAGTTCTGAAGTAGGAGGTACAACCTTCTTGTTTCAGGGACCGTGGTACTAACGTATTAAAGCAGCACATGGTCTGAGTTTTGCTGAATCCAGAGGCTGATAGCATACTCCTTGGTCCCGATATCGACCAGTGTTGTTCCTCAAGAAAACTGTGAAGCAAGCGAGCATAGGAGACTGTTTCCTGCCGCCCACACAGAAGTTAAGATTACGTTGGCCAGAGCAGCTCAATCTTGTGTATACCCCCCCCCCCCCCCCCCCCCCCCCCCCTCTAAAAGTGACTTTACCTTAAATCAAGAGGGACATTTATTTGTTTCAAATAAAAAGAAACTGTGAACCTTTCCAATATTATTTCCACCAGAAACAAACACTTGAAGTCATGATGACAAACAACAACATAGCTTGAATAGCCAGTATTACCTCATAGTACTACATCACTACTTACACACATATTGTAATAATAATATATGTCAATACAAAGATCCTATCTATAAATTGTGTACATACAACTTGTGATTACATTTGATTGTGATTCCTGGTTCACTTTGTAGTTGAATCAGGATATCTATTATTGACAGGAATTAATACATATTTTTTAAAAGTTACCCTTGACTTATTAAGATAGCCTTATAGAGTGTTCTATGTATGTGAGTGTCACAGTGTTGTAAAGTATTGTGGATTAAATTAAATTGTTTATCTGTCTGTTGGTTGTTGTGAACATACACTTCATCATTATCATAACCCTAGACATTCAACGTAGTCATCACAATATTCCAGAATAAGTCTGACTGAGGTATAAATGTGGTAGCAAAGTAAGGTCATCTGTAATACATCACACTTATTAGATACAGATACCTTCACAGCTGATCTCAGTCAGTACACTAAGTCCCCTATAAATATTTATATCATCCCACTTTACCACACTATCAAAGTAAATGGAACCGTTTTAAAACAAGTCAATAAATTCAAATACCGGGAACATTAATAACAATGGATGGAAGATGCATCTCAGAAGTGAAGAGCAGAATAGCTCAGGTAAAAGTAGCATTCTATAAAATGAAGAGTATTTTATGCAACAATTCTTTGTCATTGGAAGTAAGAAAGAGAGTTCTTCGTTGTTATAAAGAACCAATCCTGACATTTGGGAGTGAATCATGGACAATTAGTAAACAAATAAGGAAGACAGTAGAGGCAAATAAGATGTGGTTTTACAGAAGAATGTTAATAATACCATGGTTCGAAGAGTAATGTAAATGTCCTGAAAGAGGCCAATGCACAAAGGAAACTTATTTCACAAGTTAGAAAGAAGCAATCCATTTTTTTTTTTTTTTTTTGGCATGTTATGAGAAGAGGAAAGCTAGAATATATCGTAACAACAGGTAATGTTGAAGGAAAGAGAGATAGGGGAAGAGCAAATACTGGACAGTTTGACATCGTGGTATGGAAAGAAGTCAACGGCAGAAATGATAAATTGTACTGGAGACAGGAAGTTGTGGAGGGACATGATCTCCTACGCCTCTAGGCATGGTACTTGAAGAAGAAGATGATGATAAAATCATGACTATTTTCAGGTTTACAGTACATGTATCTGGGATTTGGAATAAATTCAGCCTATATATGACTTCAATTGCTGCCGCACGATTTGCTACTTCATGAAATCCCATAATCCTAGCGGCGGAAAATTAATACTAAATATTTTGCGGAAAGTTAACTTCACTGTTTAAAATAATCCTAAACGGATCACGAATAAAGAGGATTTCAGTAAGCTAACTTGTATGGTTTTACTGGAAATGTTGTGAAAGTACCATTGCGCCTGATGGACCATCGCGCTATTAAGTGCAGGTGGGAGAGGGCTTAACCGAAACTTACATAGGAAGGTTACAAATTCATTTTCCCTCCTCCGTCACCTAATGATACCTTAGGATCTACCGGTAAGTCAAGATCGAACGGTTGCCGACGCCGGCTCTTTAAAAAGGTCAAGGTACTCCCATAGGGGATACTGCCTTAGGGGAGAAAAGTGTTAGAGACTTCACTATACTAGGTCCAGCATCGAGAGGTGGGGGGTGACCAGTTCCCTTCCTCGCTGCCTTTTCCTTCCCTAACTCAAAGAGTAGTCAGGTACCCATTTACAGCTGTGTAGACTGGAGTATGTCGGTACTGTGATTCGACCCCGGCACCTTTGCCCCAAGAGACCAGCACTCTAACCTCTCTGCCAATCGGACGCTCTGTAGCATCCTCAAATTTCATATTTGTATGTTGTTGTAAAAGAGCTAAATCGGCTGAACAGACAACTGAATAATCAAACAGCATTAGCCTCTTGATACACATATATATATATACACTAGCAATAACCCGTCAATAATGACGGAAGTAAATCAAAAACTGTAATATATTTTTAAAATATTTTTAAATTCAATATAAAAGTTATTTGATGACAACATTTTTTGTGAAAGTGCGTGGATTTGTTTCAAGGAATGTTCCCTGATAAAAAGTGTTTTTAAGTTTCAAGTTTTCATGATTTGTTCCTCGGGTGAGGGCGACTTAGAGCTGGTCGTGTCCGAAAACAGGTTCAGGAAGGAAAACTCCTACGTGATCAAAAGATTTTCCTTGCGCCTTATTGATCGTCATTGCAAATGCTAAAATCATTGAGAATTGACGACGTCGCATCCTAAATGACAAACTGTTCTCGCTCGGTTATAAGTCAATGCGAGGAATTAAGACTCGTTCTCCCTTATCACTGCCAGTGATAATTTCTGCATCAACGGAATTCCGATGCAAGACTTTTATGACCAAACGCATGCCATTCAATAGTCAGTTTTTTTGCATTCAGATTTCGCAGTAGCATGATACATGCAGCAACCTTTAATTTCAGCAAATGCGGTGGCATTCCTGATGGGCACTGCTCGTTAAGGAACTCGGTTGGGAAATCAACTGCGTCGTTAGGATCATCGGAAATAATGGTATATATGCTCCAATAAACCGTTTCATTTCCAGCGAGTAGCTGCAACAATAAGTCTGCAATACTTTAAATAAAAATTGTGTCTTGAAGAAACAATCAAAAACTTACATTTTAAGATTATTTTTAACAAAATGATGAGTTAAATCCGTTCCGGAATGAAACTGGGTTCTACAATCAAAAATTTACATTTTATTCATGTATCACTGTCACTCACTTTGCGTTGCACAATTCACCTACTTTTCTTTGTTGAGTATTACTATTTTCGGGAGAATACATATAAGGGAAACAATACAAATATTGTCTAACTTTCAACGACAGTTGCATCCCTTAGATGTGACCGGCGTACACACGGCGAGAATTATGGAGTTTGATGATATATAATAGAAAACGATTCAGAGCGTTACAACAGGAGGCAACCTGATCATAGTCCCTTCCAACAGGACAGCAGTGGTCCCACTGTTCTTGAGAAGCGAAAACGTGAGAAGAAGAATATATATTTAAATATTTCTTCTAGAAGGTGGTTGAAGTAACAAGAAGAGACATGGTACGCAACCAGACGATACGTCAAGGCCTTAAATTCTACCCCCTGCAGACCCAAGTAGAACAGTCCCAATTATGATGGTTTGGCCATGTCTGCAGAATGGGAGAAGATCGGATACCACGACAAGCATGGGAAACAAAGAGCCAAGGATCCAGACCCCGAGGACGACCCAGAGTCCGCTGGGAGGACAACATTAGACAATCTTTGAAGAACCGAGGACTAGAATGGAACCAGGCCAGGAGGAAGACAGCCGATAGGATAGTCTGGCGCTCTCTCTTCCAAACCTCTACAACTCACGGTAGAAGGGGAACGACTAAGTAAGTATATTTCTTCTAGTTGTTATTCATGGAATGCATGACAAGATTGCCAATTTGGAACTGATGACGAAAACCATACAACTGCTGGTGGAACAAGGGTTGAGAAAAAGGCGCTGGAAATGGATAGAACACACACTGAGGAAACCTCCTGGGAGCATTACAAGGCCAGTCTTTATTCTGGAATCTCCAGGGTAAGGTAAGTAGCGGGACACTGAAGAACGTTTGGAGAAAAGAACTGGTGACAGATATGAAAGGGATATAGAAGCCATGGAACGACATTAGCAGATGGCACAAGACAAGAAGGCTTGGTATGCATTTGTTCAATGCTAATGATCTTTAAGGTGTTGAAAGATGATAATGATGATGGTGATGATGATGAAAATGAGGAGAAGAAAGACGATGATAATGATGGTGATGATTGATGATGACGATTGATGGTGATGATTGATGGTGATGATTGATGGTGATGATTGATGGTGATGATTGATGATGATGATTGATGGTGATGATTGATGGTGATGACTGATGGTGATGATTGATGATGATGATTGATGATGACGATTGATGGTGATGATTGATGGTGATGATTAATGGTGATGATTGATGGTGATGATTGATGGTGATGATTGATGGTGATGATTGATGGTGATGGTTGTGATATTCGTAGCCAATATATAGCTTTAGTGTTAAAACTGCTTATTTTGTCAATAGTTTTACGATTACAGTCAATTTGCCCAGCACATTAATTAAAAATGTTCTATCAGTAACCTTTTTCCATTGTTGTTGTTCTTATGTTTTAGACGATGGTTTCATCGACCGTGACGAATACACAGCAATTTACAAGCTCTTTGGGTTTTCCACTGATGACATAAATTACTGCTTCGACAAAATTTCGGAGGTTGGTATTGTACAGTGGGTTACCAGAAAAGGGGGGAGGGGATGTAAGTTGGCTGGGTCTCCAAGGCCGTAGGGGACCTGCCATCGGTCATTATAATGCCAATACTGTACTACGTAAACAAATCTACTGGCAAGCATAATAAATTTCTGTGTGTTTTATGGGTGGGGGTGTATAAGGAAGGAACTGCCCTAGGTGCAAAATATTTTAAGTGCGCCCCCCTTGTGTGGTTTCATGTGATCTCGTGAATCTTTTTAAAAGTTTTGGCGCCAATATTTACAGCATCCTCTGTACACAACTTAAGAGCTAACTACGGTACCTGATCAAATCAAGTCCAACACACAATTGTAAATCTTCAACTTTAATGTCAAGTCAGTCCAATTGTATGGCTCTGAATCATGGAGAACAACAACCAATAAGCTACAGACTTTCATAAATGGTTGCTTGCGTAGAATAGAAGAATTGAAGTGGTATGACAAGATCAGTCATGTGGAATTGATGACAAGATCATTAATGTGGAACTGATGACAAGATCATTAATGTGGAACTGATGACAAGATCATTAATGTGGAACTGATGACAAGATCATTAATGTGGAACTGATGACAAGATCATTAATGTGGAACTGATGACAAGATCCTTAATGTGGAACTGATGACAAGATCATTAATGTGGAACTGATGACAAGATCATTAATGTGGAACTGATGACAAGAACCAGACAACTGCCAGTGGAACAAGAGATGACAAGAACCAGACAAGTGCCAGTGGAACAAGAGATGACAAGAACCAGACAAGTGCCAGTGGAACAAGAGATGACAAGAACCAGACAAGTGCCAGTGGAACAAGAGATGACAAGAACCAGACAAGTGCCAGTGGAAAAAGAGATGACAAGAACCAGACAAGTGCCAGTGGAACAAGAGATGACAAGAACCAGACAAGTGCCAGTGGAGCAAGAGATGACAAGAACCAGACAAGTGCCAGTGGAACAAGAGATGACAAGAACCAGACAAGTGCCAGTGGAACAAGAGATGACAAGAACCAGACAAGTGCCAGTGGAACAAGAGATGACAAGAACCAGACAAGTGCCAGTGGAACAAGAGATAACAAGAACTAGACAAGTGCCAGTGGAACAAGAGATGACAAGAACGAGACAAGTGCCAGTGGAACAAGAGATGACAAGAACCAGACAAGTACCAGTGGAACAAGAGATGACAAGAACCAGACAAGTGTTAGTGGAACAAGGGATGACAAGAACCAGACAAATGTCAGTGGAACAAGAGTGAGAAGAAAACTCTGGTGATGGAGAGGACACACATTGACGCAACGTGTTGATAGCGTTACAAGGCAGTCCTTGTTATGGAACCCCCAGGGAAAGAGAGGCAGAGGTATACCGACAAAACACATGGAGAAGAGAACTGGAGACAGACGTGAAAATGATGAGGAGGACGTGGAAAGACCTTGAGCGGATGGCACGTGACAGGAAGACTTGGCAGGCGTTTTATTGACGGCCTATGTTTCTTGGAAAGCTAAAGGGTTTTGATTGATTGATTGATTGATTGATTGATTGATTGATTGTGCCAACCTGTCCCGTGTAGTTCCAGGGGTTTTCTGAATAGGCAAAGAAATAATAGTACTACTGTTCTCTCAAGTGTGTCGTAAGAGGCGACTAATATCTAGCATACACGGGACTGGCTTTCTCTTCATGTAACACAAATTACTTCAGCAACAACCAGTGCAGAATGAGAAGAATGAGTTGTCGCAGGCTTCTTTCGAGAGGATCTGCTGCCGTGGTGGTTGTGTGCCCTGCACGACACGCTGCACTCTGCCCAGCTGTAAAAATATGGGTACCTTACTCTGCTGTTGAATTAGGGAAAGCAAACACAATGAGAAAGGGAATGGTCACCCCGCCTCATAAAGCTGATATCTAGTATAGGTGAAATCTCGAACAATTCATTCTCCTACTGCAGTATCTGTTATGACACTTTTTCTACCAATTTTTTTATACCCTACAAAGAAACCTAACTTCTGGGCTAACATCTTGAAAAACGCAAGTCGCTTTAATTTTGATGCTACATCTGTAGAGAGAATTGATTATGTTTTACCTTTTGCCATAATGTTACATTTTCGTGCTCGGAAAATAGGTCGTACAATTATGAGGTCACAAAGTGAGGGGGATGAGGGGTCAAAATTTGTTGACGTAGTGTGACGACAGGGAAGAAGGGTTTAAGAAATCTGACGTCACCAAAAATATCAGTGAAGATTGTTTCTTTCATAAATGATGTGGGAAAAGATAGATTTTGTAATCTCCATCCTCATTAAAAGGTCAAGATAATCTCACATGAGATGCTGCCGCAGTTGAGTGAAGTGTTAAATACTTCACTGTACTAGGTTCAGCTTCGAGAGGTGGGGTGACCACGTTACTTATTTGCTGTCTTTTCCTTTCCTAACTCAACCCGGTACCTTTTGTGCGAGAGCCCAGCGTTCTAACCACTCTACAAGTCCGACGCTCTTCAACCTCGTAGTCAACTTATATCCGCAATTGTTAATAGCTTCTTCATTGACCACCTATGTTAATATTATAATCTCAGCTGAAATATCGGATAATTGTTTGAAACTTTAACTACAGTAGTTTTAATTGTTTTCTCATTAAATTTTTCTTTATTAATATAATATACACCTTTTCAATAAACTATAGTGATCTGGAAACAAATGGATTTCTAGTCCGTTCCGCGGAGGAGCATCTTAAGTTGCCGGGAGATAATGAAAACGAACATAAGTTTTTCTGTTGTCTGGTGTTCTACTTCTTTATTTCCTACGAGTGCCTTATAACATACCTTTATATTTGTTTCATATTAATTTACTGTTTACAGGCCTCGTGGTTTCCTTCCTTATGTATTATTTTATTTACCTTTAACATAAGTAAGAACTGAAGTTATTTATATGTTTACTGTACAATTAATTCATTTTTAATTGTTTGAAATTAAATTAAGCCAATATGAGCGATACTTTTTAAAACAAATCTGGCAACATTTAACCAACAAAAAAACTTTGTAAAAACTTGCTTAATTGTTGTATTTAAAATATTGTTGTTTTATCTGAATTAAAAAGTAAAAAAAAAGGTACTCCCATAGCAAATACTTCCGTAGGGGAGTGAAGGGTTAGAGACTTCACCATACTAGGTCCAGCATCGAGAGGTGGGGGCTAGTTCCCTTCCTGGCTGCCTTTTCCTTCCCTAACTCAAAGTCAGGTACCCATTTACATCTGTTTAGACTGGAGCGTGCCGGTGCTGTGATTTGAACCCGGCACCATTGCCGTGAGAGATCAGTGTCTGAATTAGCTAATTAATTTACGTTCAATTACATTATTTATTTTCAACATTAATGAAAAATGTGTTACGAAAAAAAGGGGGGGGGGGGCGGGGCGGTTAAGAGATTTGAGACGTCACGTAAGATGGGTGTCTGGATTTTTGTGACGAAATGTGACGGGAGGGGGGTGGGGTTAAAATGGCCAAAATTGCGTGATGTCATATGTGTTATATTTGTGTGTGTGCGTCTGTGTATGTGTGTGTGTGAACTCAGTATCATCAGCATCATTGTAAGGATTCGAACACCTTCCTTTTCCAGGGACTGTCGGGCAGAAAGTTGTCCAAATCCGACTTCGAGCAACTGTGGAGAGAATACTTAACTGCCGAGGACGTGAACGCCAAGGGGAACTACCTGTTCGGCAGACAAAAGCATTAAGTTATCTACCTTCAATAATTTTTTTTTACGTGATAACAGTAAAAAAGATGTATGAAAGTTTTACTGTTATACTGTGCAGAAAGTGTATATACAGGGTGATTGAGAAGTCACTACCTATTTTTAAATATTTACATCTTCATTACTATCCAACTAATTAATGTGAAACAAAAGTCAAAATAAAGACATTAAACTACCATTTTATGCCATAATTAGCTCTTTCATTAACTACAATTTAGCTTTTGGGCTTCACTGTTCAACTCATGATTTCATTGCGAGTAACAACTTTTCTGATCCTTTGTAACAAATGTTTATCCGCCATTTTAGATTGTATTTTATTTTGTTCCTGAGAATACGGAATTTAAAAATACAAATTAAACGTATTTGTCAAATGACATTTGTTTTATGTATATATAATGGATACAAGTGATGATATTACAAAAATAAAAACAGGAAGTGATATTTCAATGACCTTATAGTGTTACTAATGCTACTGATACGCAAGTTATTTTTCACTTATTCTTCCATTACTAATTACGTAAGGCATTTTCTGCGTACTCTGATTGGCTTAACTCATTTATAATATTGCATGATTAAACAGCAATCAAAGTCTGTTCTATGGTTGCTGGCGCCCAGGGAAAAGCTAAGAGTTAGCACCTCTCATCATCTCAACCCATAACCCGTCATGGGTCGTAGGGGTGCCATGGTGGAAGCATCAGCAGACAGGGTCCTCCACTGCTCTCTATTCTCAGCAATGCGTACAAGTGTGGAGAAACCGTGTCCTGCCCATTCTGTGATGTTATCAGCCCAGGATTTTCTTTGCCTTCCTCTTCTCCGTTTACCTTCGACTGTTCCCTGGAGGATCGTTTTCGAAAGGGAGTCATGACGAGTTACATGCCCAAACCAGGCAAGCTTTCGACGTTTCACTATTGACAAAAGTGGTTCTTGATGGCCTGCATAGGTGTTTATCTTCTCTCTAACATAGACATTTGTTTTGTGCTCTTTATAGCAAATGCGCAAAATTCTTCTATAACATTTATGCTCGAAAGCCTGAATCCTTCGCTCCGTATCTGCAGTGAGTGTCCAGCCCTCACACCCATACAAGAGAATAGATAATACAAGTGATTTGTATAATTTGATCTTCACAGAAAAACTGATGTTACTTTTCCAGATCACATTCAACCTTGTCATGGCAGCTGAGGCCATCTCAAGTCTTGTCTTGATTTCTTTATTTGATCTTCCATCACTACATATAGTGGACCCGAGATATTTAAAGGTGTTAACTTCTTCTAACGTTTGCCCATTTAACGTAATGTTGGTCGGAACATGTTTCTTATGGCTATTCACCAATATCTTGCTTTTTTCTATATTAATTTCCATCCCATATGTTCTTGTTACTTTCTCCAGTCTAGAGGTAAGGTCTTGAAGTTCTGATTCTGTTCCAGCTATCAGATCAATATCATCAGCAAAACGTAGATTACACAGAGGTCGGCCTCCAATCGATATGGTATTACTGAGTTGACTTTCCATCATAACATTTCAGTGGGCAAGAGGTTTGCTTGGCGGTGCCCATCTCCTCTCCAAGTATCCTTGCAGGTACATACAAAAATGTACCTGGAGCAGTAACAATAGCCCTCAATAAATCTGTAATGTTTTGAAACACTGTCCGGTTGACACATCACAAAAACCGCCATCTTGTTCACTCGGTAAACACAAACAGTGAACTCACATGACAGGCAAACTTGATGTTTTCCTTTAAAATACTTATCAACACAATCTAGAAAATGAGCCAAACACACTACAAACTCATACAGCATTAATGAGGGCTGCTACCACAGATGCAGACTCCAAAACGACGACATGAAATGCACAACACAAAAAGTGCGGCCTACCACGCCGCCATCTTGTATCTTCAAGACATGTTATTTTAGATTTTCTAGCACGAATTCAAAATAGGTAATGCTAAAAGACTCAAATGAATGACTGGGTGACCATTAGTAATAATGTAATTGAAAATGACTAATAACATTTATTGATGTCTGCACGATTCCTGGCAGTTTTTTTTTTAAACTTAGTCATCTGTCTTTAGTTTTTATGTGTCTATTTGTTAACTATAGTTTCCAAGTGTCTGTTGACGGGTTTATTTGGTTTGGTGGACAGTGAACAGTGGGAGGAAATGGAAAAGAAGAAACTAAATAGGCCTACATGAGAAATTGTGCTGTTTTCAAGACACAAGACATAAATTGCGCAATATAGTTATTTTCTGCCATTTTTATATTATATTACTTGCTAGAATATATATACATATATATATATATATATATATATATATATATATATATTTATATATATATATATATATATATATATATATATATATATATATTTATATATATATATGTCATAGATTGGGTGATGCGCCAGACAACAGAGGGCAGTCTAAGAGGAATAAGATGGACTACATTTTCTACATTGGAAGATCTGGAATATGCAGATGACATTGCACTACTAGCACATTCACATCAACACATCCAGGAAAAAACGGATAGACTTAATAAATTTAGCCAGCAGGTGGGCTTGAACATCAATTTAAAGAAGTCAGAGGTCATGACGCTCAATGTGAGCAACCCTGAGCCCATATCAGTAAGGAATCAGCAACTGGTACAGAAAGACACCTTCACATACCTAGGATGCATAGTAACACCAGACGGCGGGGCAGGTAAAGACATCAACATCAGAATGAATAGGGCAAGAACAGCCTTTTTTAGCCTTAACAACATCTGGAAGTCCTCTCAATACAGCACAAGCACAAAATTAAGATTATATCAAAGCTGTGTGCTTTCTGTGCTTCTCTATGGTGCGGAATGCTGGAAAGTTACAGAGAAGGAAATGTCGAAATTGTCCTCTTTTCACACAACATGCCTAAGAAAGATTCACCGAATCTTTTGGCCGAATACCATCACCAATTAAGATCTGCTTACTCGGAGCAAGCAAGAGGACATGCACACCATCATAGCTGGCAGACGCTGGAGTTGGGTTGGCCATGTCCTTAGAAGAGACCCCAATGCCATCACAAGAACAGCTATGCTTTGGACCCCTGAAGGAAAACGAAAGAGAGGCCGACCAAAAACAACGTGGCGGGGGACTGTGGAGGCTGAGATGCAAAGAATGAACCAGAGTTGGGGCACTGTACGAAGGATGGCCGTCGACCGAGCAAAGTGGAATCAATTTGTTGTTGCCCTACAAGACGCCACTAGGCGTGATGGCCACTGACTGCTTTGACGGTCGGCGGCTAAGGATCAATGAAGAAGAAGATATATATATATATATAAATGACTTCAAGGATTCAGGACAATGACTTCAAGGATTTAGGACACGTGGTATAGGAATATCCAATAGAAACACGTAGAGCCCCTTGATGTATAGAGAGAGTTACGTGAACTATGTCAGAATCGAAAACGAGGCTGGACGACGTAATGTATATATATATATATAAATATATATATATATATATATATATATATATATATATATATATATATATATATATATATATATATATATATATATATATATAATATATATATATATATATATATATATATTAATGCTTGTTTTAAAACATGGGGAAAATAGTACCCATTTTGGTAGCTGATTAAAGCCTACAAAGTAACTAGACAGAAAGAGCTGGGCAACAAAAAAGTAGCATAAAGTTTCCTACCACGGATCACTTGTAGCGAGGTGATGGTGCCATTTAAATGGTTCCTGATTTAAATCCCGGAGTGTCTAATAATTGCAACCTTTACATTGTCTAATGTTGTTCTTCTTTTTTTTCTTACGAATTTCTACCATTGGTCTATTTTGGTAAACTGTTTACTGCTCGCGTGCATCGGGTTCTCCCCTCCCCCCTTTTTTTAATAAAACAGAATTATAAGTAGTAATGATTAATTTAACTGGCATAACAAGCAAACTGGAAGAAAAATATTGAGGCTCTCGATATGTGGTTATACAGAAGAATGGGACACGTCTCATGGGAAGGGAATAAAACAAATAATTCCTAGAAAAGTTAGGAATGACAACAGAATCAAAATTACGCAGCTAAAATATTTTGGCTATATAAAAAGACATAACACCTTACTGAGGATCACAATGGGAGGGAAGAGTTCAAGAGAGCGCTATAAGTGGGAAGATAACATCAAGAAATGGACAGGAAAGAATCCATCAAAGTGCACCATCAAGACAAAAGACGTTGGAGATCTATTGCAGCCCACCTTCGATGTGAAGATGGCAGTTGATAATGATGATGATGATGAACCTTGCAGATTTTCTCACGCCAACAACAGACACAAAAATTGCAGGTGGATCTTAAGAAAATACAAGTAGCGAGTATATTTGAATTATTTTCTTTAACTGACTTGTACTTATTCTTGTTGAGGTATTAGTGTCTTAAAGACTCTACGGGGTATGGTAGACGGCCTCCGTGCCCAACTGTCATTAGTTGCCCTTCGTGATAAGCCTGCCAGTGACCATTCTTTGTTTCCCTTTTAGATCCCGGTAACATGCGGGTGGTAACACCCGCTGAGCAACTCCAGTACTATTTACAAATTCGGTTGTTTTCTTCATTCTATGACAAAACTGTTCTGTATATTCTCTCTGCGTTGTCCTTTATCTTTTTTTCCCTCAGTCCTTCCTGTTGTTACTTGTATATAGATCTATAAACTGTTATTACACAATCCGAAATATTCTGAAAATCTAAATTATCCTTGGGCGACTTTAGGCTACTTTTCAATCACGACTGTGGGCGATTTCTGACTGTGGGGGGCAACTTTGTGCTATTTTTCGAACGCAGTTTGGGCGACTTCGGCTATTTTGAGTTACTTTTGAAAGTGATTTTGGCGACATCAATCAAGCAATACCCTTTAGCTCCTCAAGGAGCATAGGCCTTCAACAAACACATGCCAAGTCTTCCTGTCCCGTGCCATCCGCTCAAGTTCTTTCCATGTTTTCCTCATCATTTTCACCTCTGTATCCAGTTCTCTTCTCCATGTGTTTTTTTGGGGCCTACCTCTGCCTCTTTTCCTGTGGATTCCAGAACAAGAATTGCCTTGTAATGCTATCAACAGGTTTCCTCAATGTGTGTCCTATCCATCGCCAGCGTCTTCTTCTCAACTCTTGTTCCACTGGCACTTGTCTGGTTCTTGTCATCAATTCCACATTTGTGACTTTGTCATACCATTTCAGTCCTTCTATTCTACGCAAGCACCCGTTTATAAAATTATGCAGCTTTTTGGTTGTTGTTTTTGTTGCTCTCCATGTCTCAGAGCCATACAATAGGACTGACTTGACATTTGAGTTGAAGATTCTTATTTTCGCGTTGGACTTGATTTCTCTTGTTCTCCATATGTTCCCCAATGTAATGAAAGCGCCTCTTGCTTTTTGTATTCTTATTTTGATATCACTGTCTGTCCCTCCAACTTTGTCTATATTACTACCAAGATATGTGAACGATTCTACATCCTTTAGTGATGTTTCTTCAAGTTCAATCTTGTTATCATTTCTTGCATTTATTCTCATAATCTTTGTCTTTTCCCTGTGTACTTTCTGGCCAACTTGTTGTGACCTCTCATCGAGAATTTTCATTTTCTCTTGCATCTGATTATGGTTATGGGACAGAAGAGACAAGTCATCTGCAAAGTCCAGAACATCAAGCTGTTTACTCAGATTCCACTGGATTCCATTTCTGTTGTGTGATGTCGATGTTTTCATAACCCAATCTATTGCTAAGAAATTAGGAAATAAGAGAAACATTTTCAATAACAGTATCCAACAAATACCAAGTATTCCAACAGCTGGAAGACAAAGCAGATACGGAAGACCACTGGCAACAAGTAAAACATTATATGGAACGAGACATGTGAAGAAGTACTGAGAAAAAGAGAACATCAGCACAAAGCATGGATAACAACAGAAACCATATAGCAAGATAGAAAACAGGAAAAACAAGAAACAGGTTTAAACAGAAGCAAAACCAGAAGCTCCAAAGCCAAGGCTCATGAAGTGTACATAGAAGAAAACAAAGAAGTAAGAAGAAACATCAAAATAGACAAGAGGAAGTATATTGAAGAGTTTGCAAGGGAAGCAGAGGAAGCTGCAGCCAAAGGAAATATGAGGGACCTGCACAACAACACAAAGAAGCTAACAGGGAAATAGAAGCAAGCAAATGGCCTCATAAAAGATAAGAATGGAAAATTGCTTGGTAATATGCAAGAATAAATGAAGAGATGGACAGAACATTTTGAGGAACTTTTCAATACACCAGCTCCAACTAATCCCCCAGACATCCAGCCAGCAGAAGAGGAGCTACAAATCAGCTGTGAACGACCAAGTAGAGAAGAAATAAAGAAAGCCATAACGCTTCTGAAAGATGGAAAAGCAACTGGTCCAGATGGCATTCCAGCAGAGGCTATCAAAACATATATTGATACCTCTACAGAGATATTATACAAAGTACTTGGCAAAGTCTGGGAGAGAGATGAAATACCAGCAGAATGGAAGGAAGGTTATCTGGTCAAGTTGCCTAAGAAGGGAAATTTACAAGAGTGCACAAATTATAGAGGAATAATGTTACTATCAGTGCCAGGAAAAGTATTAAACAGAATCATCCTTGAGAGATTAAAAGAGTCCATAGAGAAGCAACTGATAGATGAACAAGCAGGTTTTCGACAAAACAGATCCTGTACAGACCAGATAGCCACATTGAGAATAATAGTTGAACAAAGTCTAGAATGGAATTCTCCGCTTTACATTGGATTCCTGGACTACGAAAAAGGCATTTGATAGTGTTGACAGAGAATCACTTTTGAATTTGATGAGGCATTATGGAGTTCTCATGAAGATCATTAACTTAATAAGGAATACCTATGAAGACATGACATGCAGAGTTCCTCATGAAGGACAACTTACAGAACCGTTTAGGATAAGAACGGGAGTGAGACAGGGATGCCTCTTGTCTCCATTTCTTTTCTTACTAGCAATAGATTGGGCGACATCTGAAAACCGAATAAAAATCTGGTTTCAGAACAAAGCTGTCCCCTAGGATTTTGGAAAAAAGTTACATACCTATAATATGGTTACACACCTATAATATGGTTACACACCTATAATATGGTTACGCACCTATAATATGGTTACACACCTATAATATGGTTACACACCTATAATATACTCCAGCATTTCTTCTTATTACATGCCCACAGAAAGTGGATGCTTTTCTTGTTGTCGCAAAATATCCCAGCATTCATCTTCTCGCTCCATGCCCAAAGTAAGTGGACTGTTTTCTTGTAATGTTAGTAAGAGGCTTCCTTTTCTTTTGCACTAGCTTTCCTTTGTATTCATAGCATTTGTCTGTAAAACTACATCTTTGTGACTTCCACAGTCTGTCCTTGTTTGGAAGAATACTTCCAGCTTCCTTATCTTTCATGTCATCCTTTAAATTTCGTCTTCATCATTTAACAATATATATATATATATATATATAATTATTAACTAATATTCCAGAGCTTCTTGTCTGTTTGTTTTGTGTTTTTAACCCGTTAACATATTTTTGCTTGTTTTGATTTGTTTTCTCTTATGACGGTGGTGGATACCAATACTCCCAGCATTCCTTATTCTTTCCACAGTTATCTAAAATAGTGTTCATGCATGCACATTTTTTAAAAAATTGGTCAAATATTTCGAAAAGATCAAACTTCTATTTGCGTATATTTTCGTGATATTTATATAATGTGAATGAGGATAAATTTATCATGAAATGACACTGTGAACTCTGACATACATTTCTCACACAATTTTTAGTGACCTAATTGTCACGCTATGTATTCATTGAAGTATTTTTAATTTGCTTATGGAAAAGTGAGTGATTGTTTTTACTGGATTTTGCAAATTAAACAAGCAAAAGACAAAAATTAAACTGCTTCTTGGTGTATCTGTTGATGCTGACTTAATTTTAGTTTATCTAATTTATCTCTTTCCTATTCTTGCCCGATACTTCAACTCTCTTCTTTTCATAACGTGCCAAAAGACAGTGGATTGCTTGCTTCTAGTGTGAGTAATATCAAACTCAAATGTCAAGTCAGTGCTTCTGTATTGCTCTGAGTTATTGAGAGACAAAAACAAAAAAAATACAACCAACCAAAAAGCTATAGACTTTTACAAACGAGAGGTTTGTAGATTCGAAGGATTGAAATTGTACAGCAAGGTTACCAATGTGGAACTGATGACTAGAAGCAGACAAGTGCCAGTGCAACATGAGATGAGAAGAAGACGTCGGAGTTGGATTGGACACATGTTGAGGAAACCTGTTGATAGCATTATCAGGTAGTTCCATGGATAAGAGCGGTAGAATTAGACCAAAATACACTTGGAGAATAGACCTGAAGACAAATTACAATGACGAAGACGTAGAAATTCCTTGAGCTAATGGCATATTAATGAAGGCGGATACTCCTTGGGGAGTAGAAGGGTTAAGGATGAATGCAAGTATTAAGCTTCATTTGTGTAATGCGCCAGACAACAGAGGGCAGTCCAAGAGGAATAAGATGGACTACATTTTCTACATTGGAAGATCTGGAATATGCAGATGACATTGCACTACTAGAACATTCACATCAACACATCCAGGAAAAAACGGATAGACTTAATAAGTTTAGCCAGCAGGTGGGCTTGAATATCAATTTAAAGAAGTCAGAGGTCATGACGCTCAATGGGAGCAACCCTGAGCCCATACCAGTAAGGAATCAGCAACTGGTATCGACAGACACCTTCACATACCTTGGATGCATAGTAACACCAGACGGCGGGGCAGGCAAAGACATCAACATCAGAATGAATAAGGCAAGAACAGCCTTTTTTAGCCTAAACAACATCTGGGAGCACATGCACAAAATTGAGATTATATCAAAGCTGTGTGCTTTCTCTGCTTCTCTATGGTGCGGAATGCTGGAGAGTTACAGAGAAGGAAATGTCGAAATTGTCCTCTTTTCACACAACATGCCTAAGAAAAATTCACCGAATCTTTTGACCGAATACCATCATAGCTGGCAGACGCTGGAGCTGGGTTGGCCATGTCCTCAGAAGAGACCATGATGCCATCACAAGAACAGCTATGCTTTGGACCCCTGAAGGAAAACGAAAGAGAGGCCGACCAAAAACAACCTGGCGGAGGACTGTGGAGGCTGAGATGCAAAGAATGAACCAGAGTTGGGGCACTGTACGAAGGATGGCTAAGACATGATATGACATGAAGACATGATATGACTTGAAGACATGATATGACTTGAAGACATGATATGACTTGAAGACATGATATGACGTGAAGACATGATATGACGTGAAGACATGATATGACGTGAAGACATGATATGACGTGAAGACATGATATGACTTGAAGACATGATATGACGTGAAGACATGATATCGTCTTCTTCGTGGTTCGTTCTAAAATAACCACATCTATCACTCTTAATAAAGCTGGCAGTCCGTTTCAGTCTTCTCTTGTCATCAGCTGGGCTGGAGAAGGTCATGCTGCCTGCCTGCCCCTCTCATGGAGTTGACAGTATTGGCCTCCTGACTCCCCGAGATGGAGCAAGGTGACCACCAGTAGCCCTGGGTGGGCCCCTTCGAGGCTTGAGGCCCTGCTATCCCTCTGCCTGGTGGAACTCCTCCTCAGACGTAACGCCACCTCCATGATCAATACGAGTGACTGCGTTTTGAGCAAACAATACACTGTGTCGTAGTTTACATCTGGGCTGCGATACTGCACCTTTCGGCCCGGCAGATCCGATTTCAGCAAGCATTTTTATTCGGGTTTGCTTTCCTTAGCCTTTGGCTGTCCCCATCCTACCTGCAAGGCAGCAGGTGGTTTGAAATCAGAGTTTACCTTCTCCTAGATGATTTGCCATCCACGACTTACAGGCATCATCTACCCTGAGGTTTCTGGTTTTACGGCACCAGAGACTCGTCCTCGCCCCTTCTCTTGTTAGTATAAATGGGTCCCGCCACCAGAAGGCCAGAAGCTGGGCTTTCGCTGTCGGACGCTACGTACTGTACATGCCAGTATTTAAGCAGAAATTTAGCACTCATCCTCAGATCCACTCCTAGCTATGACAACATTTGGGACCCAAACACATTATATGAAAGCAGGAAACACCTGGTTTAGACATCCTACAAGCCTTTAATAGGTAACGGTAATCCCATAGCTCGTACTGCCATAGTGGAGTTGTTGTTTAACAAGAACTGCTGAGCTTCTCGCTCTTTAGCAGCCAATACCAAGCTGAAGACTCCTTGGTATTATCTACACTGTAGATCTAGACTTTTCCTGTGGCTTTTCTGCCATTCCGAAACGTGCTGAGTTAAAGTCATGAGCTCCAGTTTCTCCAACTTAGCTTGCATTTAAAAGATCGTCACATCTGATCCCAAGCTGGGAGTAAGAAGTGTGTGGCATACTGTGCATTTCCTGCCATCCAAGGGTGCTCTCCAACTATGTAGAGCTAAAATTCTGTGCTCTGGTTCTGGGCTCTCCCAAGGAATTGTCACGTCCTGCACAGAGCCACTTCTCAGCTTCCGCTGTCTCGTTTTGGCGAGGCGCGTCCTGATCAACCTAGTCGGTCATATTACGCCGCGTGTCCAAATATAAAAGACCTTTAGGTGTAATAACATTAATTAAATCGTTAGGGTACAAAGTGAGGATGGAGGCCAAACTTAGCAAAGAAAGCAAAGTTAAGCAATGTGGGTAATAAAATTAGCATATTACTATATTATCAATGTCAAGTCAGTCTTATTGTTTAGCTCTGCAACATGCAGAGCAACTAAAACTACATCAAAAATGTTTCAGACGTTCTTAAATGGGTGCTTACGTATAGAGTTCCAGGATTGAAATGGCATGACAAGATCACACATGTGGAAGTCAACGACAAAAACAAGACAGGTGGTAGTGGAATAGGAGATGAAATGGTGCTGGCAATGGATACACACTCAGTAAACTGAATTATAACATTACAAGGCAGTTCTTGATCTGTACAACAAATAGAGGAAGACACACACACACACAAAAACACTCCGAGAAGAGAACTGGAGACATAAATGGATAGGATAGAGGACATGGAAAGATCTAGAGCAGATGGCACAAAACACGATCATTCATCATCACTGTCCTTTAGAACTCCATAGAGCTTCCACTAGAGCTGGTCTTCTTACAGGAAGCCTGCACCACAAACAGTGACAAGCTGTTGCAGCTGTGGTTTCTCTGGCAATGTGTTTTATATGATGAAGTTGTCAACCCTATGCAGAACCTCATATTAGTCACTTTGTACAACATAACTCAGGGTACAGTCTTTGTCTCTTCATAAACCATAGAGAACTATATGGGGCTCAAGACAGGATGACCTGGCACAAATTTCTTTCTTGATGGCCTATGGTTTGTGGGGACCTCAGGAGTTAATGATGATAATATTCTTGATACAAAATGTCATAAGAAGCAACAAAACATGATAATATTATTGACACAAAATGTCATAAGAAGCAACAAAACATGACATTATTATTGTTACAAAATGTCATAAGAAGCAACAAAACATGATGTTACTACTGTTACAAAATGTCATAAGAAGCAACATAACATGATGTTACTTTTGTTACAAAATGTCGGGAGACGTAACAAAACATGATAATATTATTGACACAAAATGTCATAAGAAGCAACAAAAAACGATATTATTATTGACACAAAATGTCAGGAGAAGTAACAAAACATTCATATTTATTCCAACAAGCACAATATAAATGCGAGTTGCTTCAGTGAATACTGCATTGCAAATTTATAATATTTCCAGTTAAGTAGAGTTTCAAAATCTGTTTTTTTTTTTTTTTTTTTTTTCGTACGCCTGCTATTTACTCGAGGCGAAATCTCCGGTTAATATGTCTAACCTGAGACTGATTTTATTATATCCCTTTTCCCCCCTGTAGGATGGGTGTGAAAAAAAAATCGAAAAAAGGTGATTCGTCTTACGAGGACAAAAGAATGAGAAAAGGATACAATGACAAGTGTCCTCTCGCCATTCAGGCAGATACTTGCCGATTTCGGAGGTAAAATCTGTTTTGAAAATAAAGTAAACTGAAAACATGTTATAGAACAGACAGTATCACAGGATATAATTGAATAGCATCACTTACTAGATCAAGGGTCTGCAACTGGTTGATCATATTCTACAGGTAGATCACAGAGTGTGATGTGGAAGATCATACAATTACAGAGGAGAGAAACAAAATAATTTTTCAACAAGAGAAATTTTTGACTAGACCCCTACCACAGGATTTTAAAGTGCGTTATTTCCAAGACTGATGATACTTTTTCCTTGTTCCAGATGAAAACCCACAAGCTATCTCAATAAAATGTAATTTATTAGAGAACTGTATGAGATACAACTCTGATCTTTACTTTACGTTGTTTGGTGTTTTTAAGGACTATCTTCATTGCACACAGACAACTCCATCAGTGCTCTGATCTCCTCCCTTAGATCGCACACAAGGAGGATCTCAGCACAGTGCACAAACTCCGAAGCACCGGCGAGAATTCCAATGAGTGTATATAGGAATCACACATTCTATCAAAAAAAATTTTGAAGGGAAGGTATGTAATTTGTAAATTTTTCCAGGGTAGCAGCCTTATGGCCTACTCTTTATGATTTCCAACTGCCATGGGATTTTTAACGTGCGCAACTTGCACACAGAACCTCCTATTTTTCACCCTTATTCGAGAAGGCTAGCCATCCAATTACACTATCCAGGAGACGTGGGGCGGAGGAGGGGGAGGGAGTATGACATTATATTATTAGGACCACTGGTTATGACAAAAATTTCCATAAATTATATTCCCTCTACTGGGAACCGAACCTGGTACCTTAAGAATTCAAGGCGGACACCATACCTCATAGCCACTCCGACCCCTTTTCTTTAAGTGAAGATAAAATACTACTTGGTTTTCAATAGCTGTGTTGATGGATTGGCAGGACACGTATCATCCAACAAATATTAAAGTTTCTTATAGGTTGCACTCATTCCAAATCCTCTGAAACCTGAATACAGATTTGATTTCATCAAGGTAGATCATTTGAGAGCTCAGTGTTTCTAAAGTATATTCAGACAGCTCCTGAATTACTTACCATTGATCTAAATCAGTTAATGCTCATTAGCACTTTGGATGTTAGTATATCTTTGGATGCATAGGCTGTGGACGACAACGAATTGTGTGAAGACAGTGGAAAAGTCTTCCTCGTATACTTGAGTATCTTAAGACATACATGGTACAGACAAGGCTTCTTTTGACATTTGTGTATCTTAGGCTGTACAGCACTGGAGGATCTAGTGATTGTCCAAGAGAAGGGCGATACATCAGAATGAAAAGGGTACTTACCATTGTCGAGTACCAGACCTCTTTTACTTCATCCGTCATCCGACCTAACGATTACTTACATTTAAGTCCCAAGTGGGTGAAAAAATACTGGAGCGGTTGATTTGAACTAAAGTGCAATCGCCCTGTCAGCGTCCCTTTGGATCAGCCACTGCTGTACAGATCACAGAGAAGGCTTCTTTGCATGTATTTTGTGTATCTTTTGGGTGTGAAGACCACTGACATAGCTTCCTTGGACGTTTGTGTAAGCTAGGGTGGACAGGACAAACACAAGGCTTCTGTGTATGTTTGTGAATCATAAGGTGTCCAGATTACACAGGCTTCCTTGGATGTTTGTGTATCATAAGGTGTCCAGATTAAGCATAAAGCTTCCTTGGATGTTTGTATATCATAAGCTATCCAGATTACACTGAAGGCTTCCTTGGATGTTTGTGTGTCATAAGGTATCCAGTTTACACAGAAGCATACTTGTCAACCTCCTGAGACAAAAATCTGTACGCCGGACCCAAAAAATCCTTACAAGCACCCAAAAATCCTTACGCAAAAAATATTTTTAAAAATTGTACGCAATGCAGTTTTAAAATGAGAAATGACATATACAAATCTATTAGCATTTGAATTATTGTGATATAAAACTTGCTAATAGTCTCATGCTGTTCTTTACATATAAAAAACTTAGTGATCATGAGGTACACTATTCTTTCGATGTAGTGTTTTGTATTATAATCAACACATGCACTTTTAGCACTTTGCAGAATTGCATTTGTGGGGTTAAAGTCTGCACAGCATGTATCAATGTTAATCTTACACTGTAAAATAGAAGTTAGTGTGTCTGCATTCATGGACCTCCTGCAGTCTGTGTGGATTTTTTTCATCATTAAAAATGATCTTTCACAGTCAGCTTTCGTTTCTTTGAATTAGGCTCAGCTATCATTCAGTGGATGAAATATTTCAACTAATAATCTTTGAAGACGAAGAGAATGATTAAAAGATACAACAAACAAGGCAAACGGCTAACAGCAACAACAACAACAAATAAACAAAATTATGAACAGAATATCAAATCTAGGAAGAAAAAACGTACCACCAAAAATTTACAAAATTATTATTTAAGAGTTGGTAGCCTAGACCAGTGATAACAGATTTCCACTTTATTAAAACATAAAGCAGCGAATCTTGAGCGCTGGAATAAAGTAGGCCTACTCAACGCAAACAAACTTTTTTCTAGTTATGTAGGGCCTACACAGAATATTATGACAATTTATCGGAAATATAGGCTTTTGAAGGGCAAGATATCAAATCTAGGAAGAAAAAACGTACCACCAAAAATTTACAAAATTATTATTTAAGAGTTGGTAGCCTAGACCAGTGATAATAGATTGCCACTTTATTAAAAAATAAAGCAGTGAATCTCGAGCGCTAGCATAAAGTAGGCCTACTCAACGCAAACAAACTTTTTTTTTCTAGTTATGTAGGGCCTACACAGAATATTATGACAATTTATCCGAAATATATTGAAGGACAAGATATAAGCCTAACTGGAAAGATTAAGGCAGCGATTAAATTGCAACAAAGCAAAACAACAGCAATATTTAACCAAGTTATAAGTACTTAGCTTTTTTAAACAAAATGGCGTCGAAGTGTGGTGGCAAGCAAGCGTCGTCGTTGATAACAGGTAACTTTAAAAATACGTCATGTCACGCTGAAAACCGAAAGCGTTTGAGGCCGAATTCAAAGTGTTTGCCGAATTGTTGGGTATAAAAGGATTGATTGGTTGCTGGGAGATACCTCAGTTTAAAAACGAACGCCGAGATGTCCGGAATTAAAAATTAAAAAAAATTGGTTTAAAAAAAAACCTGTGCTAGAAAATATTTTCTGATTTAAAATTTTAAAAAACTTGGGTTGGAAAATATTTTTAGAATTTAAAAAAAAAATTGGGGAGGGGGGGAGGGGGGTTTGCGAGGGGGGGGGGAATCTGTACAACGGGTCTGTACCGCCGTACACTGCTAAAAGTATCAAAAATTCGTACAGGTTGACAGGTATGCAGAAGGCTTCCTTGTACGTTTATGTTTCATAAGGTGTACATATTACACAGAAGGCTTCCTTGGATGTTTGTGTATAATGAGGTGTCCAGATTACACAGAAGGCTTCCTTGGATGTTTGTATATCATAAGGTGTCCAGATTACACAGAAGGCTTCCTTGGATGTTTGTATATCATAAGGTGTCCAGATTACACAGAAGGCTTCCTTGGATGTTTGTATATCATAAGGTGTCCAGATTACACAGAAGGCTTCCTTGGATGTTTGTATATCATAAGGTATCCAGATTACACAGAAGGCTTCCTTGGATGTTTGTATATCATAAGGTGTCCAGATTACACAGAAGGCTTCCTTGGATGTTTGTATATCATAAGGTGTCCAGATTACACAGAAGGCTTCCTTGGATGTTTGTGTATTACAAGGTGTCCACTTTACACTGAAGGCTTCCTTGGATGTTTCTGTATCATAAGGTGTCCAGATTACATTGAAAGCTCCCTCGGATGTTTGTGTATCATAAGGTGTACAGCTTAAAGACAAGGCTTCCTTCCATGTTTGTGTATCTTTGAGTGTTCAGGACAGGGACAAGTTTTCCAAGGATGTTAGTGTATCTCTGGGAGTACAGTATAAGCTACAGAAAAGACCTCCTGCAGATAGTTCTGCACTTGGGTTTTTTTTTTACTCCTCAAACTGCAGTCCACATCTTTCAGACCTTCCTCTGAAAAGGTTCTCCATATTATGACCATATCTTCATATTCTTCCTTATTCCCATGGGTTCATATACGTGAGTTTCATACTATATTATTAACTGATTGTCGCACAGGGCTATGGAGTCAGATTCAGTGCTGAGAGTCGGAGGTCATTTTTGTATTGGAGTCATAGTCGGTAAAAAATGTCCGGACTCCGACTTGTATGCCATGTGACTAGTAAAAAACTGTAGTCGGGAGTCGCACGTCTAAACTTTCTGGAGTCTGGGTTGGAACATTTTTTGGCCGACTCTACAACCATGTTGTCGGCAGCGCATGGCTGCTAGATTTCATCTTCTTCGGCCCAGGATTTATAAACATCTAGGAACATAAGCTGTAAAACAAGATAAGAAAAATAATCTATAAAGAATATAAAAGACCAGAAATATGATCCATAAAAATTCAAAAATATGATCACTAAAGATCTGGAAATATAGTGTAAGAAAACTATGTCTTGAAATATGATCTATAACGGTCCAGAATTATGATCTATAAAGGTCCTAAAATAAGATCTACAAAGATCCTGAAATATGTTCACAAAAAGTCTAGAAAAATGATCTATACAGGTCCATAGATAAGATCTACAAAGATCCAGAAATATGATCATAAAAGATCTAGAAAAATGATCTATAAAGGTCCAGAAATGTGATCTATAAAATTCCAGCAAAAATTATCTATAAAGATCCAGAAAAATGATCCATAAAGACCCCAGATATGATAAAGTATGATCTATAAATATCCAGATGCAAGACAAAATGAAAATACACCGGGAAAAGACGATGAGAATAAATGCAAGAAATGATAATAAGATCGGTCTTCTAGAAACACCACTACAAGATGTAGATTCATAAACATATATTGGCAGCAATATGGATACATTTGGAGGGACAGACAATGATATCAAATAAGAATACAAATAAGCAAGAGGAACTTTCATTGCATTAGGAAACATATGGAGATTAAGAGAAATCAAGTCCAATACAAACATAAGAATCTTAAACAAAATGTCAAGTCAGTCAGTCCTATTGTATGGCTCTGAGACATGGAGAGCAAAAAAACAACAACCAAAAAGCAACAGACTTTCATAAACGGGTGCTTGTGTAGAAAAAAGGATTGAAATGGTATGACAAAGTCACCAATTGGAACTGATGACAAGAACCAGACAAGTGTCAGTGGAACAAGAGATGAGAAGACGCTGGCGATGGATAGGACACACACTGCAAGTCTGGAAGGAAGAGCTGGAGAAGAGAGGGATGGTCATAAGCAGCTCTAAAACAAAATCCATGGTGATATCACGAGAAGAAAGAAGACATCAGATTAAGCTGGGAGAAGAGG
Source organism: Oreohelix idahoensis (assembly GCA_024509875.1). Lineage (NCBI taxonomy): Eukaryota > Metazoa > Mollusca > Gastropoda > Stylommatophora > Oreohelicidae > Oreohelix > Oreohelix idahoensis. Next base: position 150,511 of record JAMPIV010010461.1, on the reverse strand, counting down.
TCCTGGAGCAGGTTGACCACTTTAAATATCTAGGAGCTATTTTAGACCGAAAGGGAGACATCAAAGAAGAGTTGGCCACTCGAAAAGCAGCGGCTGGAAGACTTTTTCAGGCTATAAATCTAGAATTCCTCAGCAAGAGAGAGGTTGGTAAGAAAACGAAGATGGCTTTATACCGCTCCACCTATGTCCCAGTCTTGACATATGGAAGCGAGTCATGGGCAATGACTACAACCCACAAAAGCCAGATCCAAACCTCAGAAATGAAGTATCTGAGGAAGGTGGTTGAAGTAATAAAAAGAGACATGGTCCGCAACCAGACTATACGTCAAGGCTTAAAATCCCACCCCCTGCAGACCCAAGTAGAGCAGTCCCAACTAAGATGGTTTGGCCATGTCTGCAGAATGGGACAGGATCGGCTACCACGACAAGCATGGGAAACAAAGAGCCAGGGATCCAGACCCACAGGACGACCCAGAGTCCGCTGGGAGGACAACATTAGACAATCTTTGAAGGACCGAGGACTAGAATGGAACCAGGCCAGGAGGAAGACAGCCGATAGGATAGTCTGGCGCTCTCTCTTCCAAACCTCTACACCTCACGGTAGAAGGGGAACGACTAAGTAAGTAAGTAAGACAAGAACCAGACAAGTGTCAGTGGAACAAAATATGAGAAGACGCTGGCGATGGATGGGACACACACTGAGGTAACCTACTGATAGCATTACAAGGCAATTCTATTTCAGGAACACCCAGGGAAAGAGAGGCAGAGTGTTGCGTGCATATTTTTGACGCACATTTTACAAAAATTGATATGGCTATTTGATATGGGAAAATATAGACATGCATTCATTTGTGTATGAAAATGCTGTTTATGGTAAAAGCGAGATAATCCATGTTTGATTCACACTTTTGATTATAGGAGTAATCGTTCTGGATATTGATCCGGCGCAAGGATAGTGCGCTTGCGTTTGTACTTATTTTTAGGGCCAGAAAATATATTAATTTGCTTATTGTGTTTATGGCCTGAATTCATATGTATTACATATTATTAGTACAAGTAGAATCAGTCCTATATTGTATATTTTGGATGGGTAGGAGGGACTAGATTCTTGTATTCCGGTCTAGCGGAAGTATGAGTTGTCTTGACAAGTCGTGATGAGTTCCGATGTACTGCTTACAAATGGCGGGGTACGTTTTTCTAGAGCTGGTCCTTTCGTCAGGAAAAAATGTCTTACGAAGTGGTATTTCTTCTGAAGGAGATGGTGTCTCTACGATAGTTTGTGTTCGAGACTCTCCTTATGTCAGTATATAGATGATTCGGACTCCAGGTAAACCCAGCTCCTATTTTGATGATCTCTCGTCGGTTAGGCCTAGCTTGACTTTTGGTGCTTCGTTATGCTAGTGTCGTGTTTGGTATCGACGAAGATGACAGATTTTCCTGCAGCGGTTATGGCTACGTGAAATTAACCTGATCACCGTAGAGCTGTATGGAAACATTTATGAAATCCTTTATATACCCATTACAAATTAACTCTGGCTTATATTCTCCTCCCTATGCATGAGTGAACGACAACTCAGGGAGGTAGCCATGTTGGATTTCGGTCATCATATGTTTTGATCACTGCCAAGAGAACAGATTATTTATCTTATTATCGGACAGTGACAGAGAGATCTCAATCCTGCTAGAAACCCCCCTTCGTGGTTTCATAATCTATACTACAAACTATGGACGTCAAGTAACTTTAGTTATTTATCGATTCCTTCACTGACGCGTTTAGTCAGATAGGGGAATGCGGCCATAATGTATCATGACATTGAACTTTGATGTACTGCCATTATTTCTGAATGTGTCATGACTTCAGATCTGCTATGTATACCTACAAATTGATATGTCAACGAACCATGATGTACTCGTATGTCCCAGTGTGTACGTCTGAATAAATTGAGTAAACTAAGATTCCAGCAGTCTGCATTGGTGCCTTGTAGACAAGTGTGAGTGGTTATATTGGTCAGCACACGAACAGCACACCATTCGCGGTAATCACACTCTACACTTCTACTTCATACATACACCATCCTGCGTCGGCTGAAGTGACCAAGTTCAGGGCCTGCTTCCCCTGGAGCCTTTGCCTTCCCTAACTCAGGACTAGGGTGAGTTACCCATTTACAGCTGGGTAGACTGGAGCATGCCTGATCTCAACAACACACCACTCTTCCTTACAGAGCAGACAGACTGATACTTTACAGTGGTGTACTACAGGTGTAGTAAGAAATAACGTCTTTACAGTGGCGAGCCAGATTCCTGGGTCCAGCTTACGCAGTTTTGTGTTGAGAATCACAGTTTACAGCTGAAAGAACATTTGTTTGAACACATCAACACCAGTAGGACACCTATACAATCGATGTCAGCTTGACCTGTATTACCGATAGGATGCTGTATCTAGGTCAGCGCTTGTTGACAGTTTTTTCGCTGTACAGACAGTATTACACAGGACAGTGGTATCAAGTGTAGAAAATATCTGGAGCAATATTGTTGACATTTCTCAACGTACAGAAGAATCACAGTGTTGTGGAACATAAAGTGCATAGTTCATCGTGGGATCTTCATATGCTCAAAAGAGAAAAAATTGACAGTGTAATAGTTTAGAATTAAATCTATTACTGAATAAAGTGACAAGTTATTATTATTTAAATAAACTGTGCCTGCTTTACAACACTATACCTGCAACACATTCCATTCATGACATAAATGATATTGTATGCTATATGCTATTTATGCTTACATGTTATTTGTTATGTATTAAATTAGTTTATGTTCTGTGTGACTAGTACAAGGTATGCCGAGTTACATTGGTCTGGTATTAGTATTCGATAGGTACACATTTTCTTAATTGGAAATTTGTTAGCAACAATTTGCTGCTATTTCTGTTAGTTGTGATGAGGTGTTCTTTTCTTCGTTGTTTTTGTTAATAATTTTGTGTGTCCCTTAGTTTGTTTGATTTGTTTGTATAATTGTAGGTCTCATCTTTTCTTTCATTTCAGTTTTTTACACCCTTATGTTTATACACTGTGGCGTTATTTGTCTTGTCATTTTATTATTGCAGTTATCATCACGGTTTCTGTGATCATTTTTTTCATTTCTTCTATTTAATTTAATTTGATCTCTGCAAATGTTTTCAGATTGTCTTTTCTTGTTTGTCATTTGTAATGTCTTTAGTTGACATATGACGTATAGTGGTATACACTGATAGTATAGTACAGATCAGTACTCTCTGATTGTTATTGTTATAAAACAAAATATACAAGACCTTTGTAAGGCTTGTCTCCCAAAGTGATTGGTAAAAGGAAATATTTTTTCCACAGGTACTCAAGTGATCTTTGATTACAGTGAGGTATACAAGACCTTTGTAAGGCTTGTCCCCACAGTATTTGAGATACAATTATTGTTGTCCACAGGTACTCAAGTTATCATTGGTTATTATAAACCATACAAGTTTGGACTAAGACTAAGTCTAAGGTATAGACTTGTCTCCCATTAACTAGAAAGAGGGTAATTTATTTACTTTTTCAGGTTTCTGATTTAAGAAGACAATATGTCTACATTAGATTATTTTATTGCTCAAGGAAAATCTCTTGATAAGACTGGAAAAGATTTAGAACAATGGGCTGTTGCTCAATATGACAAAGCATTAGCTGCAGAAGAGAAAAAAATTGCTGCTGCTGTTGAAGAAAGAAAGGCTGCTGCTGAGGAAAGGAAAGCTGCGGCTGAGGAGAGAAAACTTCAAATAGAAGAAAAAAAAGCTGCTGCAGAAGAAAGGAAAGCCTTAGCTGAAGAAAAAAGATTAGAAAAAGAAGCTGATACTGCTGCTGAACTTAAGAAATTGCAGATGCAAGTGGAGGAAAGGAGATTTGAGGCAGAACAGAAGAAATTAGAAGCTGATGCAGAGCAGAAAAAATTAGAAGTTGCTGCTGCTGCAGAGCAGAGAAAATTAGAAGTTGCTGCAGAACAGAAAAAATTAGAAGCTGCTGCAGAACAGAAAAAACGAGAAGTTGCTGCTGCTGCAGAACAGAAAAAACTAGAAGTTGCTGCTGCTGCAGAACAGAAAAAATTAGAAGCGGCTGCAGAACAGAAAAGATTAGATAGAGAAGCTGAAAAGAGAAAAGCAATAAGAGAACATGAGTTTGAATTAGAGAAATTAAAATTGACATGTATGAGTATTGTTAATCAGGCATCTGGTGGTAATGGTAAACCCTTTGTGTACAAGGTCAAAGTACCAGCGTTTAACCCTACCAGTGATGACATAACATTTTGGCTTTCTAGATTTGAACGGGCTTGTCGATCTCATAATGTTGACAAATCACAGTATGTGAATCAGTTGTCTGAAAATCTAAAAGGGGAGTCTCTGAGTAAGTTATATTTCGTTGAAGAGGCCGACAAAGACAATTATGATGCTGTTAGGGCAGCTTTGATAAAGAGATATCAGCTGTCTGAGGAAGGTTACCGTCTTTTGTTTAAAACAATGAGACCTGAGGTAGGTGTAGAATTCTCAGATTTCATCTCAAAAGCACGAATTACACTTTCACGATGGATTGAATTATCCAAAACAGAGAAAACATTTGATGGTCTTACAGATTTATTGCTAAGAGACAAGGTCATGTCTTCTGTAAATAAATCATTCCTAGAGTTCTTACATGAGCGTAAACCTAGTACAATAAAGCAAATGGAAGAATATTGTGACCAGTATGCCACGGCACACCCTGACATGATTCTTAGTAACTCTAACATTAAAGAGAGTATGCCAGTTGCTTCGGCAACAGAATATAATCAGAATTACTCACACAAATTCCAAGGAGCTAAAAATAAATTTGATAAAAAGGTTAATTGGGATAAGTATCAAAACCAAGATAACCGCTCAAATCAGAGTTCTTCTTTGAAGAACTGGAATCGGTCTGATAGTCCTCGACACGCGAGGGGTTCCCATAATGTTAGAAATTCTCGGAAAGGGAGTAGCTATAGGAACTACCCAAGTGCTTCATGGAGACAAAAGAAACAATATTACAGGGATACTCAATATAATGAGCATGATGATTATGATCATGAATATTATGATTCAAACCCAAATAGGGGTTATAACAGAGGCAATAATAATTATAGAGACAATTATAACCGAGGTAGATCACAACACAAAAGACATGGTAAATCGTATTACCAGGCAAACTCTGCACAACAGGAGTTCCACGACACCGATAATCAGAATAATGATAAAAAAGACTCCAATAGTGTAGCGAATTCCGCTTTTGATTTTGCTAGAGCATCTGAGTGTTCGCAATGCAAAACATTATTCGATCCAACCACAGTGTCTACTTTAAGCTGCGGTCACCCACTTCCCGCTCTCCATGCGTCAATCGCGCATAATGGAAGGGGTGCTCTTGTCTTTAATAGGGGCCTAATAGATGGTACTCCGGTATCAATTCTTTTCGACTCGGGGTGCACTACCATTGGAGTGAGGCAATCACTCGTAAATCCTTCTCGAGCTACAGGCAATATAGTCAAATGTGTAACATTTGGTGGCACATTGGAGAAGTACTCCACTGCCATTATCAATATTGCTACGCCTTTCTTTACAGGAGAGGTGCAAGCATGTCTCTTGCCGAATCCGATCGCTGATCTTATCATCGGTCGCATTCATGGAGTGAAAGAATGCACTCCACAGCAAATTTCTAATTGGGAAAATGTTAATATGCAATCGGCTAATGCAGTAATCACTAGGGCTCAAGCTCTTAATATGCCACAATCTTCACATTCTGAAGATAATGATGCGCAGATCCAAGATGATCCCTTGGAGATTTCCCACGATTCCTTTATCAAACAGCAGGAAGATGATCCTACTCTAAAGAAATTCTTTACTCTGGCAACAAAAGGTGATCCGAATAAGGATACAAATCGTAAATCTTGGATTACGATGAAGAATGGCGTACTTGTACGTATGGTACAAGACTCCGCTAAGTCCATTCATTCTCAAATCCTTGTGCCTAAAAATATGAGAGTTAAAATCTTACAGCACGCTCATGATTCGCAGTGTGTTGGACATATGGGTTTTTCCCGTACTAAAGCTAGAGTTCTTCAATCTTTCTTTTGGCCTGCTGTGAATAAGGACATACGAATCTATTGTCGATCTTGTAAAGTATGTCAAGAGATTAAATCCAGAGGTCCACGCCATGATGCACCTATTCAGGCTGCAGACATTCCCATTCGGCCATTTCAAAAAATGGCGATAGACATCATTGGTCCATTTAAGATAAAGTCTGCTAGAGGACACCAATTTATTTTGACGTGTGTTGATATGTGCACACGTTGGCCGGAGGCTGTTCCTCTAAAGCAACTGCTTCTTCTGAATTTGCGAAACAGAAGGCAAGGGAATTTGCCAATAAAAAGAGATGTTTGCGTCAACTTTGTCCAGGTGACAAAGCATTTGTCTTGCTACCTTGTAGGGAAAATAGACTTCTCATTTCTTGGAAAGGTCCGTACGATATAATATCAAAGGTTTCCGATGTTGACTATATCGTCGATATTGACGGGAAGCGTAAAACCTTCCACATCAACATGCTCACGGAATTCCATGAACGTCCTGATTATTTACAACCTGTTTTCCAGGCAACGGACGATTTTCCAGTCCAACATGGACAGTACTCATCTCTGTCAGTAATACAGGATGAGGAAACGAGTTTCTCGGATGTAAATTTACCTTTTCCAATGATTCCTCTTCACTCTAATGAATCATGGAAAGATGTTGCAATTTCTCCAGAATTATCTCCAGGAGAGCAGAAACAAGTTTCTACTATGTTAGAACAATTTCAGGATGTCCTTACTGACATTCCTGGTCAAACTGATGTCATTCAACATGACATTATTCTTACTGACCATAGTCCTATAAGAGTCAGACCGTATCCTATTCCGATACATTTTCAAGCACAGGTAGAGAAAGAGTTAGATGAGATGATAGAGTTAAAAATTATAGAACCATCCACATCAGCATATTCTTCGCCGATGGTTATAGTATGGAAAAAAGACAATAACATACGTCTTTGCGTGGATTATCGCAAATTGAATCAAGTGACTAAATTCGATGCTGAGCCTATGCCTTTACTAGAAGAGCTACTTACGAGACTATCGAATTCTCACTTCTTTACTAAACTCGATTTGTCTAAGGGATATTGGCAAGTTCCACTATCCGAACACGCCAAACCGTTTACTGCTTTTTCGACGCCTAGGGGTCTATTCCAATGGAATTTCATGCCTTTCGGTCTTATGAACGCCCCTGCTACATTTGTACGCATGATGCGTCGAATCCTATCTCATCGCTCAGATGTCATTGCGTATCTTGATGACATCTGTCTTTTCAGTGATACTTGGAACGATCACTATAATGGTATAAATGAACTATTGTCTATCTTACGCGAGCATAACCTGAGAGCGAAACCATCGAAAGCATGTATTGGTTTTAGCGAAATATCTTTCTTAGGACACCGTGTTGGTCATGGGTTCCTAAAAACAGAAGACCATAATACAAGTAAGATACTTAACATTTCTATTCCTAAGACTAAAAAGCAAGTACGAAGTCTCTTAGGTCTAATACAATTTTATGGACGATTCATCCCGAATCTGTCCTCCATTATGTCACCTCTTTCTTCCTTGCTAAAGAAAGGGTCTCCTAATGTAGTCCATTGGACGCAAGAATGTCAATCCTCTTTGGATAAGGTTAAAACTATGTTTTCTACTTCACCTATCCTAGTATTGCCTTCTAAGGATAAGACATTTATTCTTCGTAGTGACGCTTCATCCACCGGGATTGGAGCTGCACTAATGCAAGAGTACTCTGGAACTCAGCATCCGGTGATGTATATTTCTCGGAAATTAAATGCCGCAGAGAAGAATTACTCGGTCCTAGACCGTGAATTATTGGCTATGGTTTGGTCAATCCTTAAACTGCAAAGATTTCTTCTGGGCGCGCATTTCATTGTGGAAACTGACCAGAAGGCTCTTACGGCTATTCAGAGTAAAAATCTGAAGAGCGCGAGATCAACGCGATACGCGATTGCTCTACAGCCATTTCATTTTTCGGTGCGAGCTATCCGTGGGTCAGAAAATGTGATGGCAGATATTTTGTCTAGATGCCCACATGATTCATAACTGTTATACAACTTTGATACAGTTGTTTCTATGTTGAAATGTGTACACATATGTAATATATCATATATTGATTGTAACACTACTTAGCGGTTCATTGATATGTATTCACCGCTGATTTTTCAATGGTTTTCGTCTTTGATGATCATGATGTTAAGATATCTTAGATGAAATTTACGTATAAACTAATGTGGAAATTGTGTCATTGCTAATATTGTAGTATGCGTTGGTGACACCTCTCTGGAAATATTTATACTTAGAGAAGTACTTTCTCTAAGGTCATAAAACTTATGCTTATCATCTGCGCATTGTTATTGGTGCGTTGTGAGCCTATTGTATGTTGCTCCTAGATGTATTTCAAAAAAAAAAAAAGTACCATTTTTTTTTTCCCGAGGGGTGTGGTAATCTGTTGCGTGCATATTTTTGACGCACATTTTACAAAAATTGATATGGCTATTTGATATGGGAAAATATAGACATGCATTCATTTGTGTATGAAAATGCTGTTTATGGTAAAAGCGAGATAATCCATGTTTGATTCACACTTTTGATTATAGGAGTAATCGTTCTGGATATTGATCCGGCGCAAGGATAGTGCGCTTGCGTTTGTACTTATTTTTTAGGGCCAGAAAATATATTAATTTGCTTATTGTGTTTATGGCCTGAATTCATATGTATTACATATTATTAGTACAAGTAGAATCAGTCCTATATTGTATATTTTGGATGGGTAGGAGGGACTAGATTCTTGTATTCCGGTCTAGCGGAAGTATGAGTTGTCTTGACAAGTCGTGATGAGTTCCGATGTACTGCTTACAAATGGCGGGGTACGTTTTTCTAGAGCTGGTCCTTTCGTCAGGAAAAAATGTCTTACGAAGTGGTATTTCTTCTGAAGGAGATGGTGTCTCTACGATAGTTTGTGTTCGAGACTCTCCTTATGTCAGTATATAGATGATTCGGACTCCAGGTAAACCCAGCTCCTATTTTGATGATCTCTCGTCGGTTAGGCCTAGCTTGACTTTTGGTGCTTCGTTATGCTAGTGTCGTGTTTGGTATCGACGAAGATGACAGATTTTCCTGCAGCGGTTATGGCTACGTGAAATTAACCTGATCACCGTAGAGCTGTATGGAAACATTTATGAAATCCTTTATATACCCATTACAAATTAACTCTGGCTTATATTCTCCTCCCTATGCATGAGTGAACGACAACTCAGGGAGGTAGCCATGTTGGATTTCGGTCATCATATGTTTTGATCACTGCCAAGAGAACAGATTATTTATCTTATTATCGGACAGTGACAGAGAGATCTCAATCCTGCTAGAAACCCCCCCCTCGTGGTTTCATAATCTATACTACAAACTATGGACGTCAAGTAACTTTAGTTATTTATCGATTCCTTCACTGACGCGTTTAGTCAGATAGGGGAATGCGGCCATAATGTATCATGACATTGAACTTTGATGTACTGCCATTATTTCTGAATGTGTCATGACTTCAGATCTGCTATGTATACCTACAAATTGATATGTCAACGAACCATGATGTACTCGTATGTCCCAGTGTGTACGTCTGAATAAATTGAGTAAACTAAGATTCCAGCAGTCTGCATTGGTGCCTTGTAGACAAGTGTGAGTGGTTATATTGGTCAGCACACGAACAGCACACCATTCGCGGTAATCACACTCTACACTTCTACTTCATACATACACCATCCTGCGTCGGCTGAAGTGACCAAGTTCAGGGCCTGCTTCCCCCTGGAGCCTTTGCCTTCCCTAACTCAGGACTAGGGTGAGTTACCCATTTACAGCTGGGTAGACTGGAGCATGCCTGATCTCAACAACACACCACTCTTCCTTACAGAGCAGACAGACTGATACTTTACAGTGGTGTACTACAGGTGTAGTAAGAAATAACATCTTTACACAGAGGTAGACCAAAAAACGCATGGAGAAGAGAACAGAAGTGAACACAAAGGAAGATGAGGAAAGAACTTGAGCAGATGGCACGTGACAGGAAGACTTGAAGTGTGTCTGCTGAAGGCTTATGCTTCTTGTGGAGCTAAGGTGTATTGACTGATTGACGAAAAACACACAGAATATTAAAATGAACTACACAAAACTAATAAAACACGCTGGGAATGCTACAGAAAAAATTAATATCATCTACTCTGTGATAGCTAAATGTAGAGCTCTTGAACTGAAACAAGTATTTTTTTGTTTTTTGTGAAATTAAATGTTTATATATTTTATAACTTTAAAAGCTGCATGAACGCACTTCTTCAGTAAGCACAATAAAATGTGGGTTATGGTTCTCTTTAGACTTGTTACTTATCACTGAAAATGATTTTTAGTAACCCCCCCACCACCCCCCACCGGAGTGCTAACATTACAAAGGGATGTCACTCTATAATTTACAAATCTAAAAAGAACTTTGATCAAAATGTGTATTACTTCAGTAAAAATGATGTTTTTGTATTTGTGAAATTAATTTTTTTTTAATATATTATATAACATTAAACGCTACATGAACACATTTCTTTAGTAAGCACAATAAAATAATGGTTAAGGTTCCTTTTAGACTTGTAACTTATCACTGAAAAGGATTCTCCCCCCCCCCCCCTTTCCACCCCCCTTTTGTATTGCTAACATTAAAAAAGGGATGTCACTTTATAATTTACAAGTCTAAAGAGAACCTTTACTAAAACGTGTGTTATTTCAGTAAATAAATACTACAATTCATTGGGAAAACTCCAAACAAGCGAGAATTTAAAAATGAAGAAATCTACTGTTTTTCAAAGTCACAAAGTCAACGTGAAATGGTACAAAGCAGCTTAAGTGTCAGACAAAGGAGAAAACACAATATCAATAAAAAATACCTTCATTAGCGATTAACAAATAAGTAGATCTTACAAATTACCCTTGTTTAAGATTAGATCTTATATTGAGAAACAAAGAACAGGCCCACTGCACCAAGCAAGCATGTCTTAAAAGGCAGCTAAGAAGAGTTGTGTGAGCGACATTGTTGGTGGTCAGTCTCAAAGCGGTGATGGTGATAGATTAAAACTAAGGAAATATTTGTTTTTAATGTTTGCATCACTAAAGCACCATTGCCAACTTTTTTTTTTTTTTTTTTTTTGTTACTCTTATTCTTTGGCTTTACAATTATTTAGTGTTCTCCAAAACTGGAAGCAGCATCACAAGACATCAACAGGGGTGATTCCTTTATTTTGTTGCAGCCTTGGTACCGCCATGTGTGATACAGTCATTCCAGTCAGGCCAGAACTGTTTCTTCATTCTCAAGCTGTACTTGTACAAGGAGGGAAATTTATCTGAGGATGTGAGGAAGGTGTAAAATATCAGAAACGGAAAGAAAAAGAAATAGAAGATGACATAGATGATATTTGACATAAATACATATATACACTCACACACAAATGCTTATTTTGCTATCACTGTCTGTCCCACATTTTCATCATCATGGCATTGTGATGCTGGGGTGCCTGTGGATTTTCTACCCACCCCGGGTAGAAGCCAGAAGTGTACTGTGCCAGCTCTAGGGAAGATACAGGTGGTGTTTCTGCATCTCCCTGAGATACGTAGCCAAGGTAGAGTTCACAGTGCTCATTCCCCGCCACCAAATTACCTGCTGCAGCTGGTTACGTCGAGTTCTCCGAGGCTCTAGGCATATGACCAAAAGTTGAAGGCAATACGATCATCACGTCCTGAGTCTCTGTGCCTTTATGATGTTGTTATGATTTAAATTCATAACGATTGTGCCTATTATAGGTTTAGCTTAACAGGGCTCTTTGTTTGTTTATTTTATACGGGTCACTGATAAGGACGGGTGAGTGACGTTAAGCCGATATGCTTGGCTGGCTCACGTGAAACTAGAGGGGCAGAAGTGCGGGGCCTTATTCGATTCTGTGTCATGGCGAGTGGACGTATGTGTTTGAGCTCCTGCTTGTTAAAGTATTTAAAATGGAGTTCTGTTATCACTAATACATCAAGATCTTTGGTGAGATGTATCTAGTCATCTAGTTTTCTGTATTGACCAGAAGTATAATTGCTCAGTGTCGAGTATTCATAGAAATAAATAATATTGAGAACTAAAGGACAGCCTTCCTGACATAGACTGACTGCATACGGTATTCGTCTACTGCATATTATCCGCCATTACATGTTGGCATGAACTGTATGCTATGTGGAGCTGCGTGCAGTCTTTAATAAATTGTATATTGTCCACTTCGTCAGTTGTGAATCAAATAATTCTGAGTGGTGTGGGCTGTTTGCGGTGTCCTTAGAGATTTACTACCCTAGACGTCATCTTGGCCACAGGAACCATCCTGTTATATAATATTAACATTCACAATCGAAAACGACACGTAACAGATGGGTTCCAGTCTTCAGGAAGTAGTTCATACTCGTTCCCACTCCTAAGACTTGTTCCCACTCCTAAGACTTGTTCCCACTCCTAAGACTTGTTCAGTATCCATCTGGTTCCTTCCCACCCACAGAGTGGGTGATAGTGCACCGGTTTTATTATCGAGGTTAGCTCCTCTAGATCCGTTGTGTTTAGCCTGGGGGTTCACACCCTCAGTTACCAGGACTACCTCGAGGAGGATGTGGCTCTTCATCACGCACAACGATCTTAGGGTATGAGAGGTTTTGCTAGGCCAAGAGACTGACACCGCAATGGACGCTCCTTTCATGAAAAATGAATTCACTAGGCCTAGGGTCAAGCAAGGGGGAGAATCCACTACCCACAACACCAACACATCATACTCCCTGTCTGTAAAACAGACTAAGACCTGTTTGTCCTACCAACTCTGTCTGTATTGCTGCCAAGATACTAGTATATGTATGATTCTACATCGTGTAGTGGTGTTTCTTCGAGTATAATCGTGTTATAATTGCCTGCATTTACTGTCATATATATTTTCTCACTCTTTTGTGACTTGTCATCAGGTTTTTTTCTTTTATGTATACATGAGGAAGTCACTCGGCAACACTTTTTTTCTTTTCTTTGATCCTTAGCCGCCGACCGTCAATGCAGTCAGTGGTCATCACGCCTGGTGGCATCTTGTAGGGCAAGAACAAATTGATTCCACTTTGCTCGGTCGGTAGCCATCCTTCGTACCGTGCCCCAACTTTGGTTCATTCTTTGCATCTCAGCCTCCACAGTCCTCCGCCAAGTTGTTTTCGGTCGTTCTCTCCCCCGCCTCCCCCCAGGGGTCCACAGCACAGCTGTTCCCGCGATGGCACCGGGGTCCCCCCTGAGGACATGGCCAACCCAGCCCCAGCGTCCGCCAGCCATGACGGCGCGCATGACTCGGCAACACACAGCAGGAAATATTTATGTAGTGCTCTGTCTGCTGCATGTCAAGAAGGTATGAGGGAACTAATTCTTCTGGGGCGATTCATCTAGACTCATGTGTTATGAAGCTACAGACCAACCTGTCAAAATATGGCATGGGGAGAAAGGGGGGGGGGGGAAGTCAATGGACTGAAATTCAACTAATTAATCATAACATATTTTGTAAATGTACGGATATCTTTAAAAATCTTGCCTCGGTGCATATTGAAAAAGCATACAACAAAAATTCATAACTAACTTTCTATTACTGCTCCATCTTCGAATCATTTTTAAAAGCGTATCAACTTTAGTGACTGTATCGGACAAATTACTGTTAATGTAACGAACTACATTCATTATCTACTGCTAAATAAAAGATACTTAGTTGTACTCACTCAAAAAATAAATATGGGAAATTACAGAAATTGTGCCAAAATTTAAAATTAAAGAAAAAAGACATGATTATTTGTCAAACATCTACCATTATTACGGATGGGAACAAAAGGTGCATTATTTCATTACCCGTGCAGTTTAGCTTCCAGGCCATAATTTTCCCCCAAAAATGCCACATTAAAAGATTACAACTGTGGTAGGGGAAAATGGGACAGGACATTACTGCTTAGCAATCAGTAAATAAGATGATTATACACCAAATATTTCCCTATTCAATGACATTAATGCATGTAACAGAACACAAGATTCATGGTGTGTTAGTGCATGAGGTGGGTTATACCTTGAACTAGATTTTGGCAGACATCATCAGCCACTTGCCAGACAAACTGTGACAACAATCCAAAGACAGAGCAGTCAACTTCACAAGGTATGTCCCCCATTATAAACTGCTTATTTCCTGACAGATGAGAAAATACAGGCAATGTGATGATATATTTGAACTTCAGTACTATAATTCATAAACTACATAAATTATGTCACTATTGTTTTGAACTTCAGTACTATAATTCATAAACTACATAAATTATGTCACTATTGTTTTGAACTTCAGTACTATAATTCATAAACTACATAAATTATGTCACTATTGTTTTGAACTTCAGTACTATAATTCATAAACTACATAAATTATGTCACTATTGTTTTGAACTTCAGTACTATAATTCATAAACTACATAAATTATGTCACGATTGTTTTGAACTTCAGTACTATAATTCATAAACTACATAAATTATGTGATTATTGTTTTATAATGCTACTGATCATATCTACACAGGATGGGGGAACTGTAGCAATAAAAAGCTAAATAAATAATGAAGATAACCTGCGCCTTATGAATAAATAAATAAAGGTAATTTACAGGCACTCATTGGACAGAAAGGAGGACAAAAGATAACAGAAAAGAAATATAAGTGATAGGCTTACCAGGAATCCAATCATGGTTTGATTTCCGGTAACCCTATCACTAACATTTGTTTTCTGTTGCCTGGTGGCTTCATTTTACGTCCAACCAGTGTCTGTTAATTATCTTTATTTATGAATAAAAAGCTTCCGTTTTAATCCTACAAAAATAAGGAACTGCAGCATTATAAATCTACCATTTACATCTATAAAAGTAAATAACTGTAGCATTATAAATCTACCGTTTTTTGCCAGTAGAAGTAAGGAACTGCAGAATTATGAATCTACCATTTACACCTATAAAAGTGAAGGACAGAAGCATTATAAGGCTTCAATTTACACCTATAAAAGTAAAGGACAGAAGCATTATAAGGCTACCATTTACACCTATAAAAGTGAAGGACAGAAGCATTATAAGGCTACCATTTACACCTATAAAAGTGAAGGACAGAAGCATTATAAGGCTTTGTTGTGGATTTGCTGTGCAAATCAGCAAGACACAGCTATTGATATAAGCATTGTAACACCAAATCTTGCTAATGCAAAATGGGAAGTTATTGGGGGTACAAATTCAGATCATTTACCCATTGAAATAACACTAAAAGATAATTACAAACCTAACAAACAGGTAGAAAAACCGAAATTTTACTATAATAAAGCTAATTGGGTAGCTTTTCAGGTAGAAATGGAAGAGATTAAAATGAATAATATAGAAAATGAAAATATAAATGTGTTTGGAGATAATCTCACGAAAGAAATATTACTAATAGCTGTTAAACATATATCAAATGAATATATGCCAGGACACATAATTCCACACCGCATTAAGGAAACAAACAAGAATGAACATTGGAACAAAAACCCAATACCATGGTGGACAGTTAGATGTACAGAAATTCAAAAACAAAGAAAACAAGCTCTACAAGAATATAGGAAGCATAGATCTGAAGATAATTTAGACATTTATAAGAACATAAGAAATGAATCAAACTTAAAGCAAAAGAAAATCATTGGAGAAATTTCTGCCAAACACTGAACCCTACAACTGACTCTACAAGAGATGTGTGGAATAAGTTAAAAGCCATTAAAGGCAGAACTAAGCATATGATAATACCTAATATAAAAAGACCTGAAAGGGCAGAGACTGACTGGCAGAAAGCAGAGGTGCTGACCAGGTACTGCCATAGAGTTAGTTCTAAGGAAAGTCTAGGACAGGCTGAAGTCAACAGAAGAGCAACACTTCTTAAAAAACTCAGTAAAGAAGTACCTTATAATACTGAAAATTTATCATATTTAAATGCAGATATTACAATGGAAGAAGTTGAAAATACAATAAAGGACAAAACAAATACATCAGCAGGGCATGACATCTTGAGCTACGAAATCTTGAAACACATACCAAAAATTACCATAGAAATTTTAACATCCTTTTTTAACAAAACTTGGAATACAGGAAAAATTCTCAAAACATGGAAAACAGCAGTAATTATTCCAATACTAAAACCAGAAAAAGATGCCCATGATGCCAGTTCATACAGACCAATTTCTTTAACTTCCCATCTAGGTAAAATATTAGAAACCATAGTAAAGAAAAGATAAAAGTTTTATTTGGAAAAGAATAATTTATATAATCAAACTCAGTCATGATTTAGGAAGAACAGATGCACTATGGATCAGATAATTAAATTGGAACATGAAGTAAAATCAGGATTTCAAAAGAAAGAAAAAACTGTGGCAGTATTTTTAGATATAGCTAGGGCTTATGATGAATGCTGGAGAGAGGGTGCTCTCTTTAAAATGAAGAAGATAGGAGTCACCAGTAAAATATATAATTATTTAGAGAATTCTCTGCAAGATAGATATTTCACTGTTCAGGTAAACAATGATAGATCAGAACTGTATGAACAACAAAATGGAATACCCCAAGGATCAGTAATGTCTCATTCAATTTTTACAAAGATGGTAAATGATTTAGGTGAAGAATTTAATGACATAACAAATAAATTGTCACTGTTTGCAGAAGATGTTGCTATATGGAGGACTAGGAAACATCTGTCAAAATTATATAAGGATCTACAGAAGCAAATAAATAAAGTATATAAATGGATGACAAAATTGTGTTTTCAGCTGAATACAAACAAAGCATTGGGAATGATCTTCAGTAAAGGTAGGATTGTTAAAAAAAATTATGAACATAAATATCCAAGGGCAAAACATTAATACAGTGCAAACCACTCGATATCTAGGAATGATATTGGATCAACAGCTTAACTGGAATAAACACATAGATAAACTAGTGGAGTCTTGCAGAGGATTGACTAACTTATTAAGATATTTGAAAGGTAATCGATGGGGTGCAAGCACTAAGACAATGCTCACTTTTTATAAATCTTTTATTAGAGGAAAAAATAGATTATTGAAGTATAATATATGACTCTGCTGCACACAGTAACAAGATTAAATTAGACAGAATTCAGCATCAGGCTTTATGTACAATCAGATCAGGTGCAATCAGATCAACATCAATGGCAGCTACAGAGGTGGCTTTAGGAATTCTACCCCTAGAATTACGGAGAAAGGAGTTAAGACTAAATTACATGAACAGAGTTATGTTAGATAAGTCTCACCCAGCACATACAGCTTTTACCAGATGCCAACTAACAACTCAGGCCAATCAAATGAATACCACTAAATAACCTACAGGATGGAAGTGTATGGAGGAAATTATCCATCTGGGTACATTAATTACATCAATTAATAACAGTTGTGAATACAAGCCAGTGAGTGATTTCACCCTGTGAGATCAAGAAACCAGACAGGGACTACCACCTAGCAGAAATACTTAAGAAAACAAATAATATAGGAAATTTTTAAAACACAACCAATAAATATATACAACAAGTATCAAAAGACAGCAGATGGATCCAAGGGAGAGAATGGAACATTGGGGATAGGAATATATATTCCAATATGGAAAATGGCAAAAGAATATAGCATCTCTGAAAATACATCCATTTTCACTGCAGAGATGGTGGCAATACTAAAAGCACTAGAAATATTCTCTAATAACCCTCCCAAAAACTAACAGTTTTAACTGACTCTCTTTCAACAATTAAAGCACTAAGAAACTTACGAGAATGTAGTAGACATGATATAGCAGAGGAGATATTTCTGGCTACTACATACTTATATTCCAGAGGATGTTCAGTCTTAATTGCTTGGATACCTTTACATGTTGGCATAGAAGGTAATGAAAAGGCAGTTAAAGAAGCCAAGAAAGGTAGATCTGATAAAAATCTAATAAATGTAGGGACGAGTAAATCAGAGATTAAGAGCTTAATTAAATATTTAATAACAGATGAATGGAAAGCAGAGTGGGATACAAATCTGAAAGGAAGACTTGCAAATAAGATGTTCAAGGCTGCAACAAGAAAATGTCAGATATCTAGGGAATTGAAAATTCCCAGTAATAAGAAACTTCTCAGACTACAGCTGGGAAAAGGCTATTTCAGAATAGAAGAACCTTACTGTGCAGGATGCCTTCAAGACAATAATATAGAACATTTCTTGTTAAAATGTAAGAGGTATGACCAAATGAGAATACCAATATTAGATTATTTGCAAGCATCAAACTTACCTACAAATATAGAAGAGGTGTTAAGAATAGACAGACCTAAGGAGCTGCATAATATAGTCAAACAATATTTAACACAAAGAAATGTTAATATATAGTGGTTGGGAATGTGAAGGTCTGATGCTGTTCTTACAATGCATATGACTTTTAACAGATGAAAGTCAATTAAATATCTGTTTAAGTCAGTTATATAACTGGAACCACCAGGCCTTTACACCCCTCCACTTTAATATTATTCTTGTTCAGAGTTTCTCTTGATTTTGTTCCTTTTTGTTTTTGTTGTTGTTGTTTTTTTTTATTAATTTTTTTTTTCATTTATTTAACGTATAAGCATAATTGTGATTGTCCCTATTTACAATGATTTGACAAATGTGATGCCACTTTCTCATATCGGCAGTTGTTCATATTATTTGGAATTGAAAACAATAAATATCCTAATTAGAACCCATCAGAGGTTGAACGGGATATTTTTCTTCATTAATTAAAAAAAGATAATAATTATAAGGCTACCATTTACACCTATGAAAGTAAAGTACTGCAGCATTATAAATCTACCGTTTACACCGATAAACGTAAAGAATAGTCGCAACATAAGGCTACCATTTACACCTATAAAAGTATGGAACTGTGGCACTAAAAAGCTACCAATAATATCTACAAAAGTATCCAATGGATACCAGACCATTGCAACATTCCAGGCAATGAGGAGGCAGACAAACTTGTTAAGGAAGGAGGAGCTCTACAACATTATGATATAGGGACAACTTATGAAACGGAAAAAACAACTATAAAAGCTAGATTCAAGTCCTAATGCGAAAGAGAACACCCAGGCCATATAAATATGTTATGCCTATCATCAGCTATTTAGGTGAGATCAGGTCATAATTCTCTAGCTACGCACTGGACATGACTATACCACAAGTACAGGATTGATATAACAGATCTCTGCACCTGTGGCAACAGCCACATGACTGCCGAACATCAGCTGCATTCCTGCCCAATATACAGCGGTGAACAGAGTAGCATAAGGCAACAATCTACTTCTCTCCATGAAAAACTGTTTGGAGATGTCAGGAACCTTGAGCTGACTACTGTCTTTATTAGAGTCATTAATGTGGAAGTCTGAGGGTGAACGAGATGTCAGGAACCTTGAGCTGACTACTGTCTTTATTAGAGTCATTAATGTGGAAGTCTGAGGGTGAACGAGATGTCAGGGACCTTGAGCTGACTACTGCCTTTATTAGAGTCATTAATGTAGAAGTCTGAGGGTGAACGAGATGTCAGGAACCTTGAGCTGACTACTGCCTTTATTAGAGTCATTAATGTGGAAGTCTGAGGGTGAACGAGATGTCAGGAACCTTGAGCTGACTACTGTCTTTATTAGAGTCATTAATGTGGAAGTCTGAGGGTGAACGAGATGTCAGGAACCTTGAGCTGACTACTGCCTTTATTAGAGTCATTAATGTAGAAGTCTGAGGGTGAACGAGATGTCAGGGACCTTGAGCTGACTACTGCCTTTATTAGAGTCATTAATGTAGAAGTCTGAGGGTGAACGAGATGTCAGGGACCTTGAGCTGACTACTGCCTTTATTAGAGTCATTAATGTAGAAGTCTGAGGGTGAACGAGATGTCAGGGACCTTGAGCTGACTACTGCCTTTATTAGAGTCATTAATGTGGAAGTCTGAGGGTGAACGAGATGTCAGGGACCTTGAGCTGACTACTGCCTTTATTAGAGTCATTAATGTAGAAGTCTGAGGGTGAACGAGATGTCAGGGACCTTGAGCTGACTACTGCCTTTATTAGAGTCATTAATGTAGAAGTCTGAGGGTGAACGAGATGTCAGGGACCTTGAGCTGACTACTGCCTTTATTAGAGTCATTAATGTAGAAGTCTGAGGGTGAACGAGATGTCAGGAACCTTGAGCTGACTACTGCCTTTATTAGAGTCATTAATGTAGAAGTCTGAGGGTGAACGAGATGTCAGGAACCTTGAGCTGACTACTGTCTTTATTAGAGTCATTAATGTGGAAGTCTGAGGGTGAACGAGATGTCAGGAACCTTGAGCTGACTACTGCCTTTATTAGAGTCATTAATGTAGAAGTCTGAGGGTGAACGAGATGTCAGGAACCTTGAGCTGACTACTGCCTTTATTAGAGTCATTAATGTGGAAGTCTGAGGGTGAACGAGATGTCAGGAACCTTGAGCTGACTACTGTCTTTATTAGAGTCATTAATGTGGAAGTCTGAGGGTGAACGAGATGTCAGGAACCTTGAGCTGACTACTGCCTTTATTAGAGTCATTAATGTAGAAGTCTGAGGGTGAACGAGATGTCAGGGACCTTGAGCTGACTACTGTCTTTATTAGAGTCATTAATGTGGAAGTCTGAGGGTGAACGAGATGTCAGGAACCTTGAGCTGACTACTGCCTTTATTAGAGTCATTAATGTGGAAGTCTGAGGGTGAACGAGATGTCAGGGACCTTGAGCTGACTACTGCCTTTATTAGAGTCATTAATGTGGAAGTCTGAGGGTGAACGAGATGTCAGGGACCTTGAGCTGACTACTGCCTTTATTAGAGTCATTAATGTGGAAGTCTGAGGGTTAACAAGGAAGAAGAAGAATATCTACACAAGTACAAAACTGTTGCATTAGAAAAACTACCACTAACACCTACACACAAAAAATGGGACTTGTTGCATTAAAAAAGCTACAATGAACATCTACAAAAGTAAGGAACTGTAGCATTTAAAAGGTATCATTTGCAACTACAAAAATAATGGAACTGTTGCATTAAAAAGTTAATCAGAAACTTGGAACACAACTGTGGCCGTGTTATATTAATAAGGACTAATTGAGTTTGGTTTACTTGTATATTCCAAGTTAGAACTTTACTGGCTTAGAGTCCGTCAGAGATATTAATTTCTTGGTTTCAATCTTTCTTATATCCCAGGTAGATTTTTTTCCTCTTATGGTGTGTTTGTGTGAGACAGTAGTGGTGATGATGATTTATACAGTACAACACTTGGTACAGGTTCACAACTAAGGGTCTAGCTCAACTGTAAAGAATCCTCAGTAACTTCTTTGATAAAATATCAAGTTTTATTTAACCATTGAAGATTTTCCACATAACAGCAACATTTGTACAAATTCATATGTTACATTGGTTTTCAAGTACAGAATCCGTTTCATGTAGGCATATTAAAACTCTTCCACATTTTGTTTCAATCCAATAGGGGTTTTGAAATTCTTCAGTATTTTCATTACTTTTCCTTATTGGAGTTATTCTAGTACAGGCCGCCTTAGGTGGAGTGCCTCTGCTTGTTATATCTCTACTTTCACTAGTTTCATTTTGTAGCCTTACTTAATTATAGCATGTCTCTGAATTAGGCTGAAATAAAAAGATCGTTCGTGCTATTTACTTGTGTACCGAAGGCAATACTTTCTTGCGTCCACAAATACTTGAAGAGTAAGGAAATACACTAAGGTTCTTGTTGATTATCTCAACGTAGGAGCCAGGACTTATGTGACAAGCCCGAGAGTACGCCAGATTCTAACAAAGTTAGAATCACATCCGTCCTGCAATGGCTCTTTTCTACAACTGATTTTCAGAAAATTATTTCTGAGCATCTTTCGGTGGTGGGCGATGCTGGCCACCGTTTCATTGGACAAACTATTATTTTGTTAATTTATTTACGGGTCATTCTATCAAGCGATCTTACAGGGAGTAAGGCTATTCCCATTTACGTCACTATTTCTATGGTAACTCCCCCCGATTTTAGCGTGGCTATGCCAAGCTTGACATAGTTTAGCTTGATATTATGTCATCCTATACTCAATGTATCTCGTGTTTCTGATTTAAGCACATCAAACCATGACAGAGCACATGATAGTGTTATCATAAATTTGAAGCAAAACAAGCCATAACCGAGTACATGATAGTTGTATCAGAAACTTGGAGCATATAGAGAAATAGTGTTATCATAAACTTGGAGCACTACAAGCCATAACATAGCAAAAGATAGTTTTATCAGAAACTTGGAGCAAAACACGTCATAACAGAGCACATGATAGTGTTATTGTAAACTTGGAGCACTTCAAGCGTAACAGAGCACATGATAATTTTATCAGAAATTGGAGCACTACAAGCCATAACATAGCACAAGATAGCTTTATCAGAAACTTGGAGCACAACACGCCATAACAGAGCACATGATAGTTTTATTAGAAACTTGGAACACAACACGCCATAACAGAGCGCATGATAGTTTTATCCCAAACTTGGAGCACTACAAGCCATAACATAGCACAAGATAGTTTTATCAGAAACTTGGAGCACAACAAGCCATAACAGTGCACATGGTAGTTTTATCAGAAACTTGGAGCAGAACAAGCCATAACAGAGCACATGGTAGTTTTATCTGAAACTTGGAGCACAACATGCCATAGCAGAGCTCATGGTAGTTTTATAAGAAACTTGGAGCACAACAAGCCATAACATAGCACGTGATAGTTTTATCAGAAACTTGGAGCACAAGCCATGACAGAGCACATGATGATGACAGTTTTCATCATAAACTTGGAGCACAGACAACCATGACAAAGCACACGGTGATGTCAGTATTCATCAGAAACGTGGAGAATGACAAACCATGACTGAGCGCACGATGATGTCAGTATTCATCAGAAACTTAGAACACTAACACACGATGACGTCAGTTTTTATCAGATAATTGGGGCACAACAAACCACGACAGAGCACACGATGATGTCAGTATTCATCAGAAACTTAGAGCACAACAAACCACAACAAAGCACATGATGATGTCAGTATTCATCATAAACTTGGAGCACAGCTAATCATGACAAAGCACACGATAATTGTATCAGTAACTTGGAGCACAACAAACCAAGACAGAGCACACGATGATGTCAGTTTTAATCAGAAACTTGGAGCAGAAGCCAAGACAGAGCACATGAATCCAGCATTATTTAGAAATTTGGAGCAATACAAGTCATAATAGAGCACATGATAGTTTTATCTGTAACTTGGAGCACAACAAACCATGACAGAGCACACGATGATGTCAGTATTCATCAGAAACTTGAAGCACAACAAACCATGACAGAGCACACGATGATGTCAGTATTTATCAGAAACTTGGAGCACAACAAACCATGACAGAGCACACGATGATGCCAGTATTCATCAGAAACTTGGAACACTAACACACGATGACGTCAGTTTTTATCAGATAATTGGAGCACAACAAACCACGACAGAGCACACGATGATGTCAGTATTCATCAGAAACATGGAGCACAGCAAACTATGACAGAGCACATGATAGTTTTATCATAAATTTTGAGCACAACAAACCATGACAGAACACATGATAGTTTTTTTCAGAAACTTAGAGCACAACAAACCACGACAGAGCACATGATGATGTCAGTATTCATCAGAAACTTGGAGCACAACAAACTATGATAACACATGATAGTTTTATCATAAACTTGGAGCACAAGAAACCATAACAAAGCACAGGATGATGTCAGTATTCACCAGTAACTTGGAGCTCTACAAGCACTGACAAAGGACATGATGCACTCTATAAATATTAGCCAGTCAGCATGCAGAGGTAGTTTCCCAAAAGGTGGCTCTGGGGTAGTGAATACAACACCATGAATTTCACCATTTTAATTATGTATATCTGATTTTCTAAAGAGATCATTTTCGGTTAAAAGAATGTATGCTATCTTCCATTTCAAGAAGCTGACACTGTTGGGATTTCACTTTTTATTGGTTTCTTTTTCTTAAGGGACAACTTTTCAGTTCTATTTATATCCTACAATGTGGTATGATAAGATCACTAGTGTGGAACTGATGACGTGAACCAGACAACAGCCAGAGGAACAGAGATGAGAAGAAGCTGGCAATTGACAGGACATGCCATGAAGAAGCTAGTTAATAGTATTACAAGGTAGTTCTTGTTCTGGGATACCCCAAGGTAAAAAAAAGGTAGAGGAAGACTGAAGAATGCATGGAGAAGAGAGAAGGAGACACAGAAAAAGTTACGAAGACATGGAAGAAATGGAAGAATCTTGAGCTGATAGCATGGGACAGGTAGACTTTAGCTGTAGACCTATGCTCCTCGGGGATCCAAAGGGAAATAATTATGATAAAGGTAAAGGTAGTCCCATAGCAGATACTACCGTAGGTCACTATACTAAGTCCAGTATCAAGAGATGGGGGTGACCAATTCCCTTCCTTGCTGCCTTTTCCTTCCCTAACTCAAGAGCAGAGTCAGGTACCCACTTATTACAGCTGGGTAGACTGGAGCGTAATGATACTGTGAAATAAACCAGGCATATTTGCCGTGAGAGACCAGTGCTCTAACCAAACTGTCAATCAAACGCGCGATAATGATGATACACCTACCCAAAAAATCACTGGGTTCACTTAATGTAATAACTAAGTGTTCGAAAAGTCATGCAACCGTTCCTAGACAAACTTTATGGAAAAAACCAACAACCTCAGACTATATACCGCTTTCTTTAAACTTATTCAAGTCGATGTATTTCCACCAAGACAAAGAAGATACACCTACCCAAAAAGTCGGCCAAAGCCTGGAAGTCAGTCATCATTATGTGCTTAATCTCCTCTGTAGTGTGTCTTCCTATGCCCTGGCCATACAACTCTTTCTTGAGGTTTCTTCGAATTAGATATTTAAAAAATTTCCATTCTGGAAAGCCAAGGGAAACCATCTTCAGCTGCCTATCATAGACCCATCTGAAGTAAACAAGTGTCCTGAGGATTACAAGACTGTTATATTGTACCGTGTCATTATCGTAAACATCATCATGTTCCTTTTCACTCCTTATGGAGTAAGAACCCATCATAGTAAGCTGCCCCCTCCTGGAAGCCTGTACACAGCATTTATGCTCGTGTAGTGGTGGCTTCTGTAGCAATCAGTTGTACATAAAGAGGTTGCCAACCCCACGTGCAACCTCATGTGACAGCGCCATCTTGAGGTCTGTCGTTCTAGGCGCTGGCCCCATCTGGTCAGTCATATTGTCTCTGTGGTTTAGTGCCTTTTGATCACGTTATCTTCAAGCAGATTTATTACAAGGCCATAATAAGCTTACATATTAGTTGTGTTTTTGCTCTAGTTGTGTAAATCTGTGTTTTCATGCATTCTGGAGCAATAATCGCGTGTGTTATCTGTGTGGCGCAGATTAATCCGCGTAGCGCGCAGTAAATTGAGTGAACGAGTATTGATGTGGGTCGGTTGAGAGGTAGTAGTTAATTCTCATTATTGAGATTATTTGTTGTACATGTATTGAAGAATATTATTTTATGTCCAGTTGATTATTATAGTTATGTGAACATGGTTTGTGAGAGCACGTGGGCGTACTTGGAGATGTATATTTCTCTTCTCCGCTCCTGAGGGAGCATGGGGCCACCGGTGTGGTTTGTCTCAGCATGAAGCATTCAGATGCTCTTGCAGTAGTGGTTTCGGTAGCAACCTATGTTACCCGGTGCGATTGCCAGCCTCATGCACAACACCATACTAGTCGCATTGGACGACACGCATGAGTGTGTGAGATAGTTGATGATATCAGGTGGGCGCATGTTTTCTTTATGGTAAGTGTTATTATCCATGCTATTAATGTTCACTTAGACATTGTTTTATTTATTGTTTTTCAGACAGTCTATGAACACTGACTGGGTGTTCGTTTGATTGTTTGTTGGATTGTTTGTTTGGTGTTCGGTTCTGTTCGGTAGAATTAAATGTTGATCTGCATAAGGCTTTTGGTTGCTTGAATTGTTAAGTCTGCTGCTGAGAGGGTTGCAAGCAACCAATAATTGCAACCCCTGTCAAACGATCCTTTATAAATTTTCTTGGTGCACGGGTCTGGGGTGTGAGGTAACACCTAGCGCCCCTGTCACACTCATATCAGTCATTTATACAACATGCCTGAGGTAATATGAGGTTTAGCATGGAGGTGGCAAGCATGGATCCATTACTACATCTGGCCCACTTGTAAGTAAACTGTATCAAAGCATACACGTGCTCTTGTGACAGTTAACAAAAATAAGTAAACAAAAATGTTGCCATAGAAAATACCAATGTGAATGCTTCATGCAGACTTCCTGCAAGGGGGCCAGCTACAGTGATGGTTCGCTGCTCCGTAAGGGGCTCAAAGAAATAATGATGATGATGAAAATGCCCATTGCCCCATATAGGCCCACTCAGCCTCTAAAAAGACAGAAGGAATGGAACTACTACTCCCTCGGGGGCATGCTGTAAACGGCAGCTAATTGTCGTAGATTTTTGATAGGGGAATTAAGACTTGGGTTGGTCCCTTCTGAATAGATTAGAATGAGTGATAGCCACAGTGAGAGATAATAGTAGAAATAGAGTTCCACGAGTGAGATGGTAGAAATTTATAGAGGCTGTCCCGGAAAGCGAGAATCTTCTCTCTCTCCGCCTATATTCTACAACAGATCCAGAGGAGTCAGACAGTCTATAAACTATATATCTATATATATATATATATATATATATATATATATATATATATATATATATATATATATATTACCACTCACGTGCACTCACACACACAATTGACGACATATAGACGCACACACGTGGGAAAAACTATAACAGTGATTATACAGATAATTTGGAACGAGCTGACCAACGCGCTGATTAATTTCAAGAGAAATTTTAATTATCATCTAAAATCCCATCACAACACATAAAATCACATCAAAGCATATACAAATAGTCATAAAGTCAATAAAAATGCTACAAGAATGATAGTCCCACAGTATGATCTTATCCCTCAAGGTATGCCCACAGTCCTGTTAGAAGAAAGTGATAGCCCCAAGGAATCAAGGATACATTAGCGGTAATCTAATGATTTTCCCCTTTTAAAGGTATGAACAGACTTAGATATTAGTATGATCTATCCTAAGGGAAAATATCTTGTTGCAACAAAAACTTGCATAAAGAAATTACAAAGTGGGAGAAATTTGGTATACCATAAAAGAGTCACTCGTTCCTGCTTTCTCTCGGTTCATTCATCAGGGCCCTGTCTCACACAACCTTACCTAAAATTGTGCTGCTGTTCGCCGTCTGGCGCACGTTATGACACAATCTGTTTTATCGTTTGCTGAAGCGGATACCCAGCTCTGCAGATCTTGGTATCATCCAATTTGTCCGGGGAGCGTCCTCTTCGGGCGATAATTTTGTTCAGATTTTAAGTTAGTGTCACTTTATCAGTTCAGGTAAGAATTAGTTTTCAAGCGGGCTCTTAGGATCAGAATCACGAGGTTTCCACTACTTAGGAACAATGTCAGGTTTGTAACTTCGATCAAATGGTAAAAAAATTCTTGGTCAGACCACAAGTTGACATAATTTGCGGAACGTTACTGTTTGTAATAGTTTACTTGCCACAAGGGCTGAACTGTACTTAAGTTTTTCTCAGGAAGAATAAAATCTGGCGCAATAGGCCCGTTATGTCATTTCACCTTTAAAAGTCTTGTAAAGATTTTACACCAAGTCTTTTAAGGAAAATGTTTTAGTTCTTCTCAGATATTACTCATCAGTACTTAACGCTGGCAAAGTTTGGGTTAACCCCAGTTTTCTTCACTAAATAGAGGAAAAAACTCATATAAAATAATTATACATACTATGTACTCGTTATAACTTACATTTTAAACTGCAAGCGTACAGCTTGACTTATCATTTAAAACTTCCCGTGAAATAAGTTATATTCATAAAATCAATCATCATGAATTAGGAATACATACGTGATAAAGACTTTTTTCTTGCACCAGATTGACATGGACTGTATTTTTGTGATATAGCTCGTCCAGTCACAGTGTTCTGTAAATGGGTCAGGTTACCGACTGTTGGGGCCCTGACAAGGTGTACTGTTAAGTGCTATATTCTGATGCAATGTGTGAGTGTAAACATCAATAATGATAACGCGAATGGATGACAGTTCGACAGGTTCACGGGACACTCACTCCAATCACAGGTGGAAGTCAAGGATGGCTTGACTACTGTGGTAGTTTCATACTGTTTAATAGGACGCACACACTTACACAGTACGTGTATAGTTACAGGAACACAGGTCGACATCAATAGCATATTGTTGATCAATGATCTACCATCTTAAGTTAGCATTCATGTTGAATAACATCACAATGGAACATCTGTAGACAAGCACTTAGATTTCCACTGTTTATCAATATAATCATCAGGCCTTACTGACCGAATGTGTCGGTTAATAAATACTGTTCAAACATGACTCCTAGACAGAACCTCTTTTCTAGCGAAGATTCCTTTAGGTAAAGTTCAGCAAATCTATCTGAAGATAATGTTAACCCACCAGTATTGGGTTTTCTTTATAACTGTGATCTCTTCATCATCACCTGATAATAAGGGGCATCCCTGTTCTCTGATCGATGATCGACAATAAATAGGATTCCAAAATGGCTTCCGGTCCTGTGAGCATCACTCACGATAACGATGCATAATGAAGCTTCAATAAAGGTTCAGTTCATGAACACAAATATTTTCTACAAGTATCAGCATATTCTGTCCTCATAATTGCTGCATATAAACATATTCAGTGCTGCTAGATAACATGTCGTCCCGACATATAGACATAGGTAAATTCATAGACGTCTGCCCATTTGAGCCTAGGAATGAAAGAGTTCAGTGAACAGTTCTTTTACCTTGGCATAAGAAATACACTAGCAAACACAAACGCTCTCCTGGCGTCACTGAATCAACACTGGGGAACTCATGGACTTAACAATCCTAGAAGAAACTATCTTCGTTCCCATAATAAATCATAGAGATCACAGACTTTGGACAGGTCTAAAGCCATGACATCCCGCCAGGCTCCTTCATCACCGAAGCACTCCCTAACGTATCTTCATGCGCCGAAAATGCCTGACCCCAAAGTACAGTACAAGGAAAATAGTCCGGCATAGACATACAAAGATAACACGATATAAGACCGAATCGTCTCAAACAGACAAGGAGTAAACATAGATTCGGATCATAAACATCCCTGCATAAACCTAAACAAGAATAATCTGTTTCTGGCTATACCAGACACAAAATATGACATAAGTCTAGATTCATACGCCAAGTTCGATATTCAGGAAAAATACAAGAACAGATAACTCATAGAATGAATACACATCGACTAATCTGAGTTCTGTCCCTTAGACTAAAAATCGTGAATTCAAAGATAAATATATTTTTATCAAACAAATAAATACATTTAAATTTGTATGCGTACCAACAGTAATCTGTGCGTCCCACAAAAGAATATGTGCGCAACAGACTACCACACCCGCCGGGAAAAAAAGAAAATCATTTTTTTTTCATCTGAGAGCAACATACAATAGGCACACAACGCACAAATACTGCGCAGATGAGAAATATCTGGAATTTATAAAGCCAAATTAAGGCAAAGTCGAAATATAGATCGACTGGTGAGAATATATCTCAACATCTCAGAGAAAGTATTTCTCGAAGTGTAAATATTTCCAGGGAGGTGTCACCAACGCATACTACTATACTTGCAATGACACAATGCATATAACAATTTCATATTTAAGCACTATAAGTACATGATTGACCAAAAAAAAATCATCAACGAGTATCGGTGAATATATATATCAATGAACGTAGTGATAGTAGTGATACAATCACTATATTACAAATTACAATGTGTATTTATCTTGGTATAGAAAAGAAAAACTGTTGTAGAGTTGGATGTGTTAAGAAGTCCAAGACCCAACAGTTAGGTGGAATCATGTGGGCATCTAGACAAAATGTCTGCCATCACATTATCTGATCCACGAATAGCTCGTACTGCGAAATGAAAAGGTTGAAGAGCAATTGCATATCGAGTAGACCTCGAGCTCTTCAAATTTTTACTCTGTATAGCCGTAAGAGCTTTCTGATCGGTTTCTACTATGAAATGTGCGCCTAGAAGGAATCTTTGTAGTTTGAGAATTGACCAAACCATAGCCAATAGTTCACGGTCTAAAACCGAATAATTCCTTTCTGCAGCATTAAGTTTTCTGGAGATATACATTACAGGATGCAGAGTTCCAGAGTCATCTTGCATTAGTGCCGCTCCAATCCCAGTGGATGAAGCGTCACTACGAAGAACAAATGTCTTATCTGTAGTAGGTAACACTAAAATAGGTGGTGTTGAAAACAAATTTTTAATCTTATCCAAAGAGGATTGGCATTCCTGTGACCAGTGGACCATATTAGACGCCCTTTCTTTAGGAGTGTAGAAAGAGGTGCCATGATAGAGGATAGATTCGGAATGAATCTTCCATAAAATTGAATCAGACCTAAGAGACTTCGCACTTGCTTTTTAGTTTTAGGAATAGAGATGTTAAGTATCTTAGTGATATTATGGTCCTCTGTCTTTAGGAAACCATGACAAACTCGATGGCCTAGGAAAGAAATTTCGCTAAAACCAATGTAGGCTTTAGAGGGTTTCGCTGTCAGGTTATACTCGCGTAGAGTAGATAGTAATTCAACTAACCCTGAATAGTGATCTTCCCAAGTATCGCTGAAAAGACAGATGTCGTCTAGGTACGTGATGACATCTGACCGATAAGATAGGATTCGACGCATCATGCGTACGAATGTAGCTGGTGCGTTCATAAGGCCGAAAGGCATGAAATTTCATTGAAAAAGGCCTCTAAGTGTAGAAAAAGCCGTAATTGGTTTGGCGCGTTCAGATAAAGGAACTTGCCAATATCCTTTAGACAAATCTAGTTTAGTGAGAAAATGAGATTTAGAAAGCCTAGTAAGTAGCTCTTCTAGTAAAGGCATAGGTTCAGCATCAAACTTCGTAACTTGATTCAATTTGCGATAGTCAACGCAAAGACGTATGTTATTGTCTTTTTTTCGAACAATAACCATCGGCGAAGAATATGCAGAAGTGGATGGTTCAATTATCTTTAAATCTATCATCTCATCCAACTCCTTCTCAACCTGTGCTTGAAAATGTATAGGGATAGGATAAGGTCTGACCCTAATAGGATTATGGTCAGTTAGAATAATGTCATGTTCAATGACATGAGTTTGACCAGGGATGTCAGTAAGGACATCCTGAAATGTTTGTAACATAGCCGAAACTTGTCGCTGTTCTCCTAGAGATAAATTAAACTCTGTTTAGTTGTTAACTCATACTGGCTACTAGTTGTTGAATCACGCTTTATTTGTTAAATGACGTGAATGTCCACCAGTTGATAAATGTAGATGTTGGGACTGGTGTAGTAAAATGTAACGATTGTCAACTCATTAAACCCAGCACAGTTTTGGTCATACAGGTCATCTTGTCCTGGAACGTGATGAGGCTCCGACAAGAATGTGAGTGTAAACAATGAGTGTGTATGTGAATGTCAGAACGCGAATGGTAGCATGATTCGATAGAGTTGACAGGTTGGTAGTACATCACTCATACTCACACTGTTCGAATTCAAGAAGTACTGGAACTACGGTGGTCTTTTTATAACATTTAATGGGACGCACACTTGGACAGTACGTGTATGGTTACAGGAACAAATGTCGACATAGACAGCATAATGTTGATCACAGGAATATCATCTTAAGTTAGCATTCATGCTTGGCAAATATCATAATGGAGCATTCGTAAATAAGCATTCAGAGTTCCATCATGTAAATCATCTGGCTTTACTGACTGGGCACGTCAGACCATAACCAATATATAGGAAGGCTCCTAGACCTAACCTCGTCTAGTGAATATCCCTTCACGTAAAGTTCAATATATATATTTTCCATAAAGATATAGGAATCCCAGACATGGGTTCTCACATGTAGCAGTGATCTCTTGGTTCATCGAGCGATAGTACAGGCATCCCTTTTTCTCACCCGATAAATACAAAGTATATGAATTTCAACATGGCTGTTCTTCTCTCGTGAGTTTCACTCACTATAGGACCCAGACCCAAAATTGGTCATTCGTTAAATGTCCTCATTTTTTCATAGCTTCTCTCATAGAGGTGATTGAATAATATCATACAATCTAGTGTTGATACATAGGAATGTCGTCTTCCTTTGAATAAATATTCTTTTCAAAAGTACCACTGTGCATCTGTTTATCAACAACGATGGCGAAGCCCAAGTTCATAATAAATTGTGGTTTTACCTTTCTATGAGAAATATAACTTTGCCATTCCTTGGCAAAAGAGAATAAACACTGGGGTAAAGTACATACAACATGTCTAAATGACTATCCCTTTTCCCCATTGACTTATAGATCACTTTTTCGGCGATAGGCCTGCTACAACAAAATTCGACATCCAGACAGGATGACGGCCATGAATCACACCCCTTGCTAGCGATACTTCCGCTGCATAGCCTTTGACCTTTTCTAGCGACAACCAACATAGTTCGACTTAGAAATGTAAAGATATCCATATATAAGACAGACTCGTCCTACTCATACAAACACTACGTATAAATTCAGGCCATAGATATACTGAAGCAAGAACAATCTATTCCTACCCAGCCAAAGAATAAATCACAGTAGGCCTAGACTCGTCCGCGGAGTCCGATCGAAGATGACGGAACTACTTTCAAGGGAAGTAACTCAAAAATGACTTCTCCTTAAGCACTTAAAAAGGAAATACTTTGATTACAAAATATTTGCGAACATAATAAGTATATAAATGTATTATATTGCAAGATAGTAAAAATTGCCCTTTACACTTTCCATCAATATCGACAATGTAGTCAACATCGGAAATTTTCAAGATTATATCGTACGGACCTTTCCAAGAAATAAGAAGTCTGTTTTCCCTACAAGGTAGCAAAACAAATGCTTTGTCACCCGGACAAAGTTGTCGTAAGGTTCTTTTCTTATTGGCAAATTGTCTTGCCTTCTGTTTAGCAAATTCAGAAGAAGAAGTTGCCAATTTGCATGCTTCGATAATCTTTTGTCTCAGCGCGATGACATATTCGTAAGAAGATTTTGTGTCATCGGTAATATTATCAGCGGTTATGAGATAATGAAGCAAAGACATAGGGCCGCGCGGTCGCGCGCCAAAGACAAGTTCAAAGGGAGAGAATCCTGTATGTTCATTGGGGACCTCTCTGTAAGCGAAGAGGGCCGCGGGTAAAACCCTGTCCCAATCTTGAGGATGATCCTCAGTTATTTTCCCTATTAAGTTTTTGAGTGTTCTATTTAGCCGTTCGACCATCCCATTGGACATAGGATGATAGATACTACTCAAAGATCTCTCTATCTGCAGAGTAGACATTACTTGAGACATGGTATCCGATATTAGTTGGGTGCCATGGTCTTATAATATCTCTCCGGGGAATCCCAGACGAGAAAATATAAGCCAAAGAGCATCTGCAATGTCAGCAGTAGTAATGCTCTTCAGAAGAATAGCCTCTGGCCAACGTGTGCACATGTCCACACACGTTAAGATAAACTGATGTCCTCTCGCAGATTTGATCTTAAATGGACCAATGATGTCTATCGCCATTTTCTGAAATGGTCGAATAGGGATGTCTGCAGCCTGAATAGGTGCAGCATGGCGTGGACCTTTGGATTTGACTTCTTGACATACTATACAAGATCGACAATAAATCCGTATGTCTTTGTTCACAGAAGGCGAAAAGAAAGCCGCAAGGACTCTTGACTTAGTACGGGAAAAACCCATGTGTCCAGCACACTGAGAGTCGTGAGCGTGCTGCAAAATTTTAACTCTCTAATTCTTGGGAACCAGGATTTGAGAATGACTTGACGTAATGGAGTCTTGAACCATACGTACAAGTACGCCATTCTTCTTTGTAATCCACGATTTACGACTTGTGTCTTTATTCGGATCACCTTTTGTTGCAAGAGTGAAGAATTTCTTTAGAGTCGGATCCTCTTCTTGCTGTTTTATAAACGAGTCACGAGAAATTACCAAGGGATCATCTTGGTTATGCACTTCATTATCTTCAGTAGATGAAGTTTGAGGCATATTAAGAGCCTGAGCTCTAGTGACTACAGCATTAGCAGTTTGCATATTTTGTTTTTTCCAAACGGAAATTTGTTGCGGAGTGCATTCTTTGACTCCGTGAATACGACCGATGATAAGATCAGCGATCAGATTCGGCAGAAGACATGCATGTACATCTCCTGTAAAGAAAGGAGTAGCAATCCTAATGATAGCAGTAGAGTATTTCTCTAAGGTGCCGCCAAATGTTACACATTTGACTACTTTTCCAGTGGCACGAGAAGGATCTACAAGTGACTGCCTAACACCAATTGTGGTGCATCCAGAATCAAAAAGAACTGAGACTGGATTGTCATTTACTAAACCTTTATGTAAGACAAGAGAACCTCTTCCATCATGCGCGACTGACGCAGGAAGAGCGGAAAGAGGATGGCCACAACTTAAAGTGGACACCGTAGTTGGTTCAAATAATGTTTTGCATTGGGGCACTGAGATGCTCTCCCAAAATCAAAAGCGGAACATGCCAAATTATTAGCGTCATTATTATCTTTAGTCTGTTTATAGGCTTCATGTGACTCTTGCTGTGCAGAGTTTGCTTGATAATGTGATTTATGTTTTTTGAATTGTGATCTACCTCGATTATTATTGCCTCTGTAATCATTATTGTTTGGTCCCTGAAATTTGTGTGAGTAATTAGGGTTGTATGGTGTTGCCGATGCAACTGGCATACTTTCTTTAACCTTAGCATTGCTAAAAGCTACGTCCGGATGTGCCGTGACGTATTGGGTACAATATTCTTCCATTTCTTTTAGTGTCTTGTGTTTACGCTCATGTAGGAATTCAAGGAATGGTTTATTTATACTTGACATAATCTTGTCCCTGAGCAACAAGTCCATAAGGGCTTCATATGTCTTTTCTGTTTTGGACAACTCAATCCAACGATTAAATGTAAGACGTGTCCTTGCAATGAATTCTGAGAATTCTACCCCTGATTCAGGTACCATTTTCTTAAACAAAATACGGTAACCTTCCTCTGTTAATTGATATTTTTTCAATAAAGCTGCTCTAATAACATCATAATTATCCTTATCAGCCTCTTCTACCAAGCTTAAACTAGTCAGAGAATCACCTTTCAAATTTTCTGATAACTGGTTTGCATATTGTGATTTATCCACATTATGAGTTCGACAAGAACGTTCAAAAAGATCCAGCCAGAATGTAATATCGTCACTGGAAGGATTGAACGGTGGTACCTTGACCTTATAAGTAAAGGGTTTACCACTATTACCATTTGACTGATTAGCAATACCCATATTTGTCAATTTTAATTTTTCTAACTCAAATGCTAACAGTTTTTCCTCATGTTCTCTTTTTGCCTTTCTCTCCTCGGCTTTAGCTTCTCTGTCTAATCTCTTTTGTTCAGCCTCAGCTTCTCTGTCTAATCTCTTTTGTTCAGCCTCTTTGTCTAATCTCTTTTGTTCAGCTTCTTTATTTTGTTTTTCCATTTCCATTTGGAATCTCCTTTCCTCAACCTGCATCTGCAATTTCTTTTGCTCAAATTCTAATTCCATTTTTTTCTCTTCCGCCTTTTGTGCTTTTTCATATTGACTGGTAGCATACTCCTCTAACTTATCACCAGTCTTGCCTAGGGATTTCCCTAACTCAATGAATTAATCTAAAGTCGACATGATGTATACCAATATGTGACTAGATACCTGAAATAGCAATAATGAAATCTATCTCCTAATAAATGGAAACAATATAGCTTGAATAATCAGCTCCTGTATCCCAATCTCTGTGGGAAACAAGCCTTTAAATAAGGTCTTGTATAATCAACTGTGTACCTAAAATAACAGCAATTAATCCTCAGTTGATTCTTTCTAATAAGTTCACTACACAGCTAGTAGTGTATGATCAAGTATATTTTATAGTATATGTCAACCAACAACATACATAAAGTACAAATAAGAAAGACAATACGAAAACATTTGCAGAAATCAAATAAATCAAATAGGGAAATCAATGAAAATAATCACAGAATCTGTGATGACAACTGCAAGGGAATAAACAAAACAAATGACGTCACAGTGTATAAATATAAAGTTGTATAGAACTGAATTATAGGAAAGGGTAGATCTACAAATACGAACAAATCAAAACAAAACTGAAGAACAGAAAAAATATTACGAAAAACAACGATGGGACAGATCATCACAGCTAACAAAAATAGCAACGGATGTTGCGAGCAAATTTTCAGTTAAGAAAATTGCTCCCTACAAAACACTAATATAGGACCAATATGACTCGGTATACCCTATATTAGTCACCTCACCAACCGACAGAAATATACACAAATATTACATATAAACATGTACACATAAATATACATATAGCATAAATACATATAATATAATGAAATGTGTTGCAGATAGAATGTGTTGCAAATATAAGGCTCAGTTATAATGGTACTGTATTATGGTACTTTATTAAACAATTAATTCTGGCCTAAATTATTAAAGTTTAACACAAACTATGGCAGTGCAGGAAAATCCACTGTTTACAGTTCCTAAGAATCACAAGTAGGACTTCTCGCTTCAGTTGCACTGCACATTTCGCAAACACAGTCAAATATTCGATTCAACACTGATGTGTAATGCTGTCCGTTTTATGTAAACACCGTCTGTTCAACGAGCGCTGACCTATTTACTGCATACGATCGATAGGGCAGGTCATGCTGACATCGCCTGTAGAGTAGCACTGCTGGTGTGTCGTATCAGGCCACAGAAAACGGTCTGGTCTCAGTAGCTGAATTCTCAAAATGTCCACTGTGCAGATTGACCCAGAAAGCTGGCCTACCACATTGATAAAGACTTTTTTCTTGCACCAGATTGACATGGACTGTATTTTTGTGATATAGCTCGTCCAGTCACAATGTTCTGTAAATGGGTCAGGTTACCGACTGTTGGGGCCCTGACAAGGTGTACTGTTAAGTGCTATATTCTGATGCAATGTGTGAGTGTAAACATCAATAATGATAACGCGAATGGATGACAGTTCGACAGGTTCACGGGACACTCACTTCAATCACAGGTGGAAATCAAGGGTGGCTGGACTACTGTGGTAGTTTCATACTGTTTAATAGGACGCACACACTTACACAGTACGTGTATAGTTACAGGAACACAGGTCGACATAAATAGCATATTGTTGATCAATGATCTACCATCTTAAGTTAGCATTCATGTTGAATAACATCACAATGGAACATCTGTAGACAAGCACTTAGATTTCCACTGTTTATCAATATAATCATCAGGCCTTACTGACCGAGTGTGTCTGTTAATAAATACTGTTCAAACATGACTCCTAGACAGAACCTCTTTTCTAGCGAAGATTCCTTTAGGTAAAATTCAGCAAATCTATCTGAAGATAATGTTAACCCACCAGTATTGGGTTTTCTTTATAACTGTGATCTCTTCATCATCACCTGATAATAAGGGGCATCCCTGTTCTCTGATCGATGATCGACAATAAATAGGATTCCAAAATGGCTTCTGGTCCTGTGAGCATCACTCACGATAACGATGCATAATGAAGCTTCAATAAAGGTTCAGTTCATGAACACAAATATTTTCTACAAGTATCAGCATATTCTGTCCTCATAATTGCTGCATATAAACATATTCAGTGCTGCTAGATAACATGTCGTCCCGACATATAGACATAGGTAAATTCATAGACGTCTGCCCATTTGAGCCTAGGAATGAAAGAGTTCAGTGAACAGTTCTTTTACCTTGGCATAGGAAATACACTAGCAAACACAAACGCTCTCCTGGCGTCACTGAATCAACACTGGGGAACTCATGGACTTAACAATCCTAGAAGAAACTATCTTCGTTCCCATAATAAATCATAGAGATCACAGACTTTGGACAGGTCTAAAGCCATGACATCCCGCCAGGCTCCTTCATCACCGAAGCACTCCCTAACGTATCTTCATGCGCCGAAAATGCCTGACCCCAAAGTACAGTACAAGGAAAATAGTCCGGCATAGACATACAAAGATAACACGATATAAGACCGAATCGTCTCAAACAGACAAGGAGTAAACATAGATTCGGATCATAAACATCCCTGCATAAACCTAAACAAGAATAATCTGTTTCTGGCTATACCAGACACAAAATATGACATAAGTCTAGATTCATACGCCAAGTTCGATATTCAGGAAAAATACAAGAACAGATAACTCATAGAATGAATACACATCGACTAATCTGAGTTCTGTCCCTTAGACTAAAAATCGTGAATTCAAAGATAAATATATTTTTATCAGACAAATAAATACATTTTACATTTGTATGCGTACCAACAGTAATCTGTGCGTCACACAAAAGAATATGTGCGCAACAATACGTATCCCGTCAATACTCACTGATGTAGCATTTCGGTTATAAGTTAATTTTAAATTATATTCTCGTCTAATTATTTAGCAGTAAAATCAAATTCATTTATAGCTGCATGATTTTAAGCTAGAAATATAATTTATTCTGCTTTCCACTGAAACACGTCACTAGAAAATAATACAGACTATATTTTAATTCTCTCTGCACAAATGAACTAGTGAAAAATAGGCGATTCATCACTTAATCACTCACAAAATATTAGATATCTAATATAATATTTACCTTCGCACAGAACTACAGGTTAATACCACGAACTAGAATCATTCAATATAATGGCAGTCTAGAACTCGGCAAAGATTGCCCAGAAACTAAAGACTTTTCAATACACAAGATATTCTTCTAGCCTGGCGATCTGTCTACTGCAGATTTAGGAGTACGAATAAAAATCTAGTTACAAACTCTGGTTAATATCTTAAATCAGACAAAAGATCCCACTATTTCCAAAAACCCGATCTCTCCCCTTTCCTAACACCTACGTACCTTAGACGCTGGACATAACATGCCAAACGCGTCTTAGACACCTCACTGCTAACGAAGCTGGCCGAGAGTGCCTTGACAGAGGAAATTACCAGACAAATTTCTCATTCTGCACCGTGCAGATGTCGGTTATCACACCTCACGCCGCAGAAACGTTCGTGTCAGGTGAAAATGCTAGACCAAAAGTCTGCTCCTATGTCTGAGTATGAAACATAATCACACATCTCGGCTGACTGCAGCGACTGACACGTTATATAATAACATGCGTGCGCGTTTCTAAATGAGAAAAGAAACAGGCGAAAGTTTGAATGGGAAAATAGTAATGTTTATAGTCGCAAACGTACGAATGCGAAAAACACAGGAAAAGGATAAAAGAGCGATAATAAAGTAAAGGACACGGGTAGAAAAAGAAGAGATTATAGAAAATTTATTGATCATAATCTCTATGTGACACTAATATGAGGTTGATTATAAGGCTGGTGACCTCATCATGTAAAATAAACTGTTACAGAGACCTCTGCTGCAAGAGCATATTAATACTTTGGTGAAGGCTTCCTGCAGGGGGAGAGGGGGGGGGCCAATCATGTAATTATAGCAATAACAATAAATACATATATTTCCAAAAAACAGGTCAAAATGTTGTTTGCGTTCGCTCTCAGCTATATCTCTCTCTTAGTTTTGAGCGATGAGTAAGTTGTGTCGTAGTTAAAAGCAAGGCTGCAATATCTGCACCTTTCAGTCGGAAACATCTGATTTCAGCAAGCAATATTTACGGGTTTGCTTCCCTGCCACCTCATGCCTATATGTATGTTATACCTCTTGTCCATCCAAAAGTGCAGTGAGGTGGCTGCACCAGTGAGTGTCATTGGAGCCGAGATGCAACTCTGCACCAGATCTGGGAGGCCCTGTTTCTGGGAACGACCACACACAGCCAATTGAAGCACCGTTCGCCATCAACAGGGTCAAATTGAGAATAAAATGTCCCAAAGAAATGGCTCAATGATAAAAGACAGATATTGGTGTTTATACAATACACGAAATTGCATGTACATATTTGTCGTGGTACAGAAGAAGGACAGTGAACAAGCAGCTTGAAAAATAAATTACTGGTAAATTCATGAAAAAATGGATATACAAAAGATCTGGCTGTATATCAGGGAATAAGAGCAAGAAATTAAGAGCTCTTGAAAGAACTACCAATGGAATAAATAATGAAAGAGTTCATAATGAAAATTTAATTTAAACACTTTAAGACACAATGCTTTACCAAAATCTACAATAAAGTGTAAAATGGAATTCAAATAGGAGAGTAGGTAATAGCAATTGAAGTAGAAAAATGAAGTAATTTTTCTGTCACATTGTACGACCAGGGCAAGAAGATAATGATGATAGGAAACTCTATACAGAGCGATACAACAGGAGGCAATCTGATCATCAGAAGTGGATGCCCCAGTCGATCAAGTGTTTCAGCCCCTTAATCTCCTTCAAAGACATAGCCATTACAGTCTACAACCTTTTATCCAAACACCAGAAAACTGAAATATTCTGAAATTCAAAAGTTTCTTTCGGCTACTTTTTGGTCACAATTTGACCGATTTATGACTTTTCTGGTTGACTTTGGGCTATTTTTTTGCATAATTGGGTGACTTGGTCTACTTTTTAACATGATTTGGGCAACATTTAAAAACCAAAATAATACGGTTTCCTAAACAAAGCTGTCTCCAAGGATTTCGGATAAAAGGTTACAGACTTGTAGTACAGATTTGATGCAGGTGAAAATGTGATGAAAACACCACACCTGGACTGATCTCAGAGCACCGGTGGTTTTGTTAGAATGGGAGCAATGGCTACATCAGTGGTTCTGAATGGGCCACATAGCCCCCCCCCCCCCCCCCCCCCCCCCCCCCCCAGGGAGCCATGTCATATTTCTAGGGGCCACAGTAAGCTGGTAAAGTACCCTTGTTCTAGGTTACAGTGACTGTGAGGGGAGCCACAGAGGAAAATGCGGCTCAGGAGGACATGAGCAAAACAAAGTTGAGAACACTTGGGCTACACTAATGAAGTAAAAGACCGTATGAACCACAGACTCTGAAAGTGGTAGCCTAAGAAGTTTACGAAGAAAAGAAAGAAAATATACTTATCTAAAAATCATGTAACCGCTTTGGCCATTCTAAATAACATCTAGAAATTTCAATACAGCACAAACACCAAACTAAAGAATGTATGACAGTTGCATCCTTTCCGTTCTTCTGTAAGGAGCAAAAATGCTGGAGAGTAACAGATAAGGACATGTTGTAAAGACGTTATTTCTTACTACACCTGTAGTACACCACTGTAAAGTATCAGTCTGTCTGCTCTGTAAGGAAGAGTGGTGTGTTGTTGAGATCAGGCATGCTCCAGTCTACCCAGCTGTAAATGGGTAACTCACCCTAGTCCTGAGTTAGGGAAGGCAAAGGCTCCAGGGGAAGCAGGCCCTAAACTTGGTCACTTCAGCTGACGCAGGATGGTGTATGTATGAAGTAGTAGTGTAGAGTGTGATTACCGCGAATGGTGTACTGTTCGTGTGCTGACCAATATAATCACTCATACACATGTGTCTACAAGGCACCAATGCAGACTGCTGGAATCTTAGTTTACTCAATTTATTCAGACGTACACACTGGGACATACGAGTACATCAGGCTTTGTTGACATAACAATTTGTAGGTATACATAGCAGATCTGAAGTCATGACACATGCAGAAATAATGGGTAGTACATCAAAGTTCAATGTCATGATACATCATCTTATGAAACCACGAAAAGGGGGTTTCTAGCAGGATTGAGATCTCTCTGTCACTGTCCGATAATAAGATAAATAATCTGTTCTCTTGGCAGTGATCAAAACAGACGATGACCGAAATCCAACATGGCTACCTTCCTGAGTTGTCGTTCACTCATTCATAGGAAGAATATCAGCCAAAGTTAATTTACAATGGATATATAAAGGATTTCATGAATGGTTCCATGCAGCACTACGGTGATCAGGTTAGTTCACGTAGCCATAACCGCTGCAGGAAAATCTGTCATCTTCGTCGATACAAAACACGACACTAGCATATCGAAACACCCAAAAGTCAAGCTAGGCCTAACCGACGAGAGATCATCAAAAAATACGAGCTGGGTTTACCTGGAGTCCGAATCATCTATATACTGACATAAGGAGAGTCTCTAACACAAACTATCGTAGAGACACTATCTCCTCCAGAAGAAAAAAACCACTTCGTAAGACATTTTTTCTTGACGAAGGGACCAGCTCTTGAAAAACGTACCCCGCCATTCTTAGCAGTACATCGGAACTCATCACGACTTGTTAAGGTAGTAGGCTACCCACAAAAGATTTAAAAAAATAAAAATCCAACAATTTTCATTTTCATGCTTTAAATCATCGTCAACATGTTCTTGTACTAAAAATAATTCATAGAAGCTTAGAGATACTCTGGTATGATAGGAATCAGTGTTTTTCTACACACACCCCCTTGAGTGATTTGTATAGCAACCAATGTTTATAGTTGGTTACCATGTGAATAATGACCCAACATGAAGGTGCGTAATTGTAAAACTGTGAAATTATAATTATACTGAGGCAACAGGAAAAAG
Organism: Oreohelix idahoensis; assembly: GCA_024509875.1. Taxonomy (NCBI): domain Eukaryota; kingdom Metazoa; phylum Mollusca; class Gastropoda; order Stylommatophora; family Oreohelicidae; genus Oreohelix; species Oreohelix idahoensis. Next base: position 107,364 of record JAMPIV010010461.1, on the reverse strand, counting down.
ATATTTATAACTTTTCCAAGGGGAATCACTCAATGATTTCTTATGAATTTTTCAAAAGTGTGTGTCTAGAAAGCTTTGATAGTAAATTTCAGCATTTGTTACATGCATTGTGCATTTTCACCCACATCAACTCTATTTATTGCTAGTTTTATACTGATTCTGTATAATAGTAGTTAGCAGAGCTTCTTTTGTTCACAATGGGAAATAAGTTCCTTGGAAATTGGTACACCAACAAACCGTTGCCTGAAAATGAGACACCTATTGTCGATAGTGACGCTATAAAGCCTCTGTTCTCCCCAGCAAAGAAAATAAAGGTCCAAGAAAGTGAAGGACAAGCTAAAAATGACAACAGAGGAAATGTGTTTATCCTTATGGATGTAAAACTGCTGTTTGGGTTTTTATGCGCTAACTTTAGATGTGACAAATGTTATCAGTACTCACTGACCTGTGAGATCGTCGAAGAGACTCGGGATAGCTTTTGTCATGAAATCAGTATCAAGTGCACAAACTGTGATGAATGGAATGCCAATTTCAATACTTTTGATGTTCCATCTCCAGCTACTCACAAACACAAAGAAGTAAATGTGCGAATGGTGGCATTTGTGCGTTCTATTGGGAAAGGCCACAGTGCATTGCAGAATTTTTCAATATACATGAACACAAGTCAACCAATGCCAAAGAAAGCTTACAGGAGAACGCTGCACAGGATCTATTCAGCAAGTAAGGACATTGCAATGGAAAGACCCTGAGAGCACTGAAAAGGGGATTCATAGACACTGCAGCTGCAGTAGAAGGAGACCATTATTCAATAGGGGCTCATTAAACTTCATTTTGTGAGTTCTTTTTCTGTTTTTCTTTGTTTTCTCGGAATTGTCTTTTTAGCATAATTGGTGATCTTTGAAACAAGATATCTCTGGATCTATACATTCAATTGACATGAAAATTGACACAGTTGGTTATCATATAATCTTACAGATTATGACCTAAACTGGATACAATTGAATTCAAAGTTTTAGTTTTATGACCATCATGCATATATAATGAGGCACAAATATCAAACATTCCAGAAATATAAATTTTGAAAATTCATTAAAAATTAACCTTTCTGTCAATCTCTGTCATTTTAGTTCATGACCTCACGCTATATATAATGATTCAATTTGCCACGTTTCAGTCAGATCCTTGGACACATAACATAGTTATGATGTTTTGAAAAAGGTGTATAATTTATTCACTACGGCGGCCATATTGGATATCTAATTTGCATAATTAATGAGGTCATTATGTGGACAAAAATTTTAAGTCCATACTAACCCTATACCCATGGTTGTTTGATTCTAAAAGGAAAATTTGAGTTTTTTACCCTATCAAGGTAGCCTACTACCTTAAGACAACTCATACTTCCGCTAACAAGAATCTAGTCCCTCATACCCATCCAAAATATACAATATAGGACTGATTCTACTTGTACTAATAATATGTAATACATATGAATTCAGGCCATAAACACAATAAGCAAATTAATATATTTTCTGGCCCTAAAATTAAGTACAAACGCAAGCGTACTATTCTTGCGCTGGATCGATATCCAGACCGATTACTCCTATAATCAAAAGTGTGAATCAAACATGGATTATCTCGCTTTTACAATAAACAGCATTTTCATACACAGATGGATGCATGTCTATATTTTTCCCATATTAAATAACCATATCGATTTTTTTGTAATATGTGCGTCAAAAATATGCACGCAACAGATTACCACACCCCTCGGGAAAAAAAAAAAAAAATGGTACATTTTTTTTTTGAAATACATCTAGGAGCAACATACAATAGGCTCACAACGCACCAATAACAATGCGCAGATGATAAGCATAAGTTTTATGACCTTAGAGAAAGCACTTCTCTAAGTATTAATATTTCCAGAGAGGTGTCACCAACGCATACTACAATATTAGCAATGACACAATTTCCACATTAGTTTATACATAAATTCCATCTAAGATATCTTAACATCATGATCATCAAAGACGAAAAACATTGAAAAAATCAGCGGTGAATAAATATCCATGAACCGCTAAGTAGTGTTACAATCAATATATGATATATTACATATGTGTACACATTTCAACATAGAAACAATTGTATCAAAGCTGTATAACAGTTATGAATCATGTGGGCATCTAGACAAAATATCTGCCATCACATTTTCTGACCCACGGATAGCTCGCACCGAAAAATGAAATGGCTGTAGAGCAATCGCGTATCGCGTTGATCTCGCGCTCTTCAGATTTTTACTCTGAATAGCCGTAAGAGCTTTCTGGTCAGTTTCCACAATGAAATGCGCGCCCAGAAGAAATCTTTGTAGTTTAAGGATTGACCAAACCATAGCCAATAATTCACGGTCTAGGACCGAGTAATTCTTCTCTGCGGCATTTAATTTCCGAGAAATATACATCACAGGATGCAGAGTTCCAGAGTACTCTTGCATTAGTGCAGCTCCAATCCCGGTGGATGAAGCGTCACTACGAAGAATAAATGTCTTATCCTTAGAAGGTAATACTAGGATAGGTGAAGTAGAAAACAGTTTTAACCTTATCCAAAGAGGATTGACATTCTTGAGTCCAATGGACTACATTAGGAGACCCTTTCTTTAGCAAGGAAGAAAGAGGTGACATAATGGAGGACAGATTCGGTATGAATCGTCCATAAAATTGTATTAGACCTAAGAGACTTCGTACTTGCTTTTTAGTCTTAGGAATAGAAATGTTAAGTATCTTACTTGTATTATGGTCTTCTGTTTTTAGGAACCCATGACCAACACGGTGTCCTAAGAAAGATATTTCGCTAAAACCAATACATGCTTTCGATGGTTTCGCTGTCAGGTTATGCTCGCGTAAGATAGACAATAGTTCATTTATACCATTATAGTGATCGTTCCAAGTATCACTGAAAAGACAGATGTCATCAAGATACGCAATGACATCTGAGCGATGAGATAGGATTCGACGCATCATGCGTACAAATGTAGCAGGGGCGTTCATAAGACCGAAAGGCATGAAATTCCATTGGAATAGACCCCTAGGCGTCGAAAAAGCAGTAAACGGTTTGGCGTGTTCGGATAGTGGAACTTGCCAATATCCCTTAGACAAATCGAGTTTAGTAAAGAAGTGAGAATTCGATAGTCTCGTAAGTAGCTCTTCTAGTAAAGGCATAGGTTCAGCATCGAATTTAGTCACTTGATTCAATTTGCGATAATCCACGCAAAGACGTATGTTATTGTCTTTTTTCCGTACTATAACCATCGGCGAAGAATATGCTGATGTGGATGGTTCAATAATTTTTAACTCTATCATCTCATCTAACTCTTTCTCTACCTGTGCTTGGAAATGTATCGGGATAGGATACGGTCTGACTCTTATAGGACTATGGTCAGTAAGAATAATGTCATGTTGAATGACATCCGTTTGACCAGGAATGTCAGTAAGGACATCCTGAAATTGTTCTAACATAGTAGAAACTTGTTTCTGCTCTCCTGGAGATAATTCTGGAGAAATTGCAACATCTTTCCATGATTCATTAGAGTGAAGAGGAATCATTGGAAAAGGTAAATTTACATCCGAGAAACTTGTTTCCTCATCCTGTATTACTGACAGAGATGAGTACTGTCCATGTTGGACTGGAAAATCGTCCGTTGCCTGGAAAACAGGTTGTAAATAATCAGGACGTTCATGGAATTCCGTGAGCATGTTGATGTGGAAGGTTTTACGCTTCCCGTCAATATCGACGATATAGTCAACATCGGAAACCTTTGATATTATATCGTACGGACCTTTCCAAGAAATGAGAAGTCTATTTTCCCTACAAGGTAGCAAGACAAATGCTTTGTCACCTGGACAAAGTTGACGCAAACATCTCTTTTTATTGGCAAATTCCCTTGCCTTCTGTTTCGCAAATTCAGAAGAAGCAGTTGCCAATTTGCATGCTTCAATAATCTTGTGTCTAAGTGCGATGACATATTCATAAGAGGATTTTGTGTCATCGACAATATTATCAGCAGTTATAAGATCATGAAGTAAGGACATAGGACCTCGCGGTTTCGCGCCAAAGACAAGTTCAAAGGGAGAAAATCCTGTATGTTCGTTGGCGACCTCTCTATATGCAAAGAGAGCCGCGGGTAAAACCCTATCCCAATCCTGAGGATGATCTTCTGTTATCTTACCTAGTAGGTTTTTCAGAGTTCTATTCAAACGTTCCACCATCCCATTGGACATAGGATGATAAATACTACTCAGCGATCTCTCTATCTTCAGAGTCGACATTACTTGAGACATGGTATCCGATATAAGTTGGGTACCATGGTCGGATAATATTTCTGCTGGAAACCCCAGACGAGAAAATATTAACCAAAGAGCATCTGCGACATCAGCAGTAGTTATGCTCTTTAGAGGAAACAGCCTCCGGCCAACGTGTGCACATATCAACACACGTCAGAATAAATTGGTGTCCTCTAGCAGACTTTATCTTAAATGGACCAATGATGTCTATCGCCATTTTTTGAAATGGCCGAATGGGAATGTCTGCAGCCTGAATAGGTGCATCATGGCGTGGACCTCTGGATTTAATCTCTTGACATACTTTACAAGATCGACAATAGATTCGTATGTCCTTATTCACAGCAGGCCAAAAGAAAGATTGAAGAACTCTAGCTTTAGTACGGGAAAAACCCATATGTCCAGCACACTGCGAATCATGAGCGTGCTGTAAAATTTTAACTCTCATATTTTTAGGCACAAGGATTTGAGAATGAATGGACTTAGCGGAGTCTTGTACCATACGTACAAGTACGCCATTCTTCATCGTAATCCAAGATTTACGATTTGTATCCTTATTCGGATCACCTTTTGTTGCCAGAGTAAAGAATTTCTTTAGAGTAGGATCATCTTCCTGCTGTTTAATAAAGGAATCGTGTGAAATCTCCAAGGGATCATCTTGGATCTGCGCATCATTATCTTCAGAATGTGAAGATTGTGGCATATTGAGAGCTTGAGCCCTAGTGATTACTGCATTAGCAGATTGCATATTAACATTTTCCCAATTAGAGATTTGCTGTGGAGTGCATTCTTTCACTCCATGAATGCGACCGATGATAAGATCAGCGATCGGATTCGGCAAGAGACATGCTTGCACCTCTCCTGTAAAGAACGGTGTAGCAATATTGATAATGGCAGTGGAGTACTTCTTCAATGTGCCACCAAATGTTACACATTTGACTATATTGCCCGTAGCTCGAGAAGGATTTACGAGTGATTGCCTCACTCCAATGGTAGTGCACCCCGAGTCGAAAAGAATTGATACCGGAGTACCATCTATTAGGCCCCTATTAAAGACAAGAGCACCCCTTCCATTATGCGCAATTGACGCATGGAGAGCGGGAAGTGGGTGACCGCAGCTTAAAGTAGAAACTGTGGTTGGATCGAATAATGTTTTGCATTGCGAACACTCAGATGCTCTAGCAAAATCGAAAGCGGAATTTGCTACACTATTGGAGTCTTTTTTATCATTATTCTGATTATCGGTGTCGTGGAACTCCTGTTGTGCAGAGTTAGCCTGGTAATAAGATTTACCATGTCTTTTGTGTTGTGATCTACCTCGGTTATAATTGTCTCTATAATTATTATTGCCTCTGTTATAACCCCTATTTGGGTTTGAATCATAATATTCATGATCATAATCATCATGCTCGTTATATTGAGTATCCCTGTAATATTGTTTCTTTTGTCTCCATGAAGCACTTGGGTAGTTCCTATAGCTACTCCCTTTCCGAGAATTTCTAACATTATGGGTACCCCTCGCGTGTCGAGGACTATCAGCCCGATTCCAGTTCTTCGAAGAAGAACCCTGATTTGAGTGGTTATCTTGGTTTTGATACTTATTCCAATTAACCTTTTTATCAAATTTATTTTTAGCTCCTTGGAATTTGTGTGAGTAATTCTGATTATATTCTGTTGCCGAAGCAACTGGCATACTCTCTTTAATGTTAGAGTTACTAAGAATCATGTCAGGGTGTGCCGTGGCATACTGGTCACAATATTCTTCCATTTGCTTTATTGTACTAGGTTTACGCTCATGTAAGAACTCTAGGAATGATTTATTTACAGAAGACATGACCTTGTCTCTTAGCAATAAATCTGTAAGACCATCAAATGTTTTCTCTGTTTTGGATAATTCAATCCATCGTGAAAGTGTAATTCGTGCTTTTGAGATGAAATCTGAGAATTCTACACCTACCTCAGGTCTCATTGTTTTAAACAAAAGACGGTAACCTTCCTCAGACAGCTGATATCTCTTTATCAAAGCTGCCCTAACAGCATCATAATTGTCTTTGTCGGCCTCTTCAACAAAATATAACTTACTCAGAGACTCCCCTTTTAGATTTTCAGACAACTGATTCACATACTGTGATTTGTCAACATTATGAGATCGACAAGCCCGTTCAAATCTAGAAAGCCAAAATGTTATGTCATCACTGGTAGGGTTAAACGCTGGTACTTTGACCTTGTACACAAAGGGTTTACCATTACCACCAGATGCCTGATTAACATTACTCATACATGTCAATTTTAATTTCTCTAATTCAAACTCATGTTCTCTTATTGCTTTTCTCTCTTCAGCTTCTCTATCTAATCTTTTCTGTTCTGCAGCAGCTTCTAGTTTTTTCTGTTCTGCAGCAGCAGCAACTTCTAGTTTTTTTCTGTTCTGCAGCAGCAGCAACTTCTAGTTTTTTTCTGTTCTGCAGCAGCTTCTAGTTTTTTCTGTTCTGCAGCAGCAGCAACTTCTAGTTTTTTCTGTTCTGCAGTAGCTTCTAATCTCTTCTGTTCTGCCTCAAATCTCCTTTCCTCCACTTGCATCTGCAATTTCTTAAGTTCAGCAGCAGTATCAGCTTCTTTTTCTAATCTTTTTTCTTCAGCTAAGGCTTTCCTTTCTTCTGCAGCAGCTTTTTTTTCTTCTATTTGAAGTCTTCTCTCCTCAGCCGCAGCTTTTTTTTTCCTCAGCAGCAATTTTTTTTTCTTCAACAGCAGCAGCAATTTTTTTCTCTTCTGCAGCTAATGCTTTGTCATATTGAGCAACAGCCCATTGTTCTAAGTCTTTTCCAGTCTTATCAAAAGATTTTCCTAGTGTAATGAAATAATCTAAGGTAGACATATTGTCTTCTTAAATCAGGAACCTGAAAAAGTAAATAAATTACTCTCTTTGTTAATGGGAGACAAGTCTATACCTTAGACTTAGTCTTAGTCCAAACTTGTATGGTTTACAATAACCAATGATAACTTGAGTACCTGTGGAAAAAAAAATATTTCCCTTTTCCAATAACTTTGGGAGACAAGCCTTACAAAGGTCTTGTATACCTCAATGTAATCAAAGATCACTTGAGTACCTGTGGAAAAAAAATATTTCCCTTTTCCAATAACAATCAGAAAGTACTGATCTGTACTATACTATCAGTGTATACCACTATACGTCATATGTCAACTAAAGACATTAAAAATGACAAACAAGAAAAGACAATCTGAAAACATTTGCAGAGATCAAATTAAATTAAATAGGGGAAATGAAAAAAATGATCACAGAACCTGTGATGATAACTGCCATAAGATAACAAGACAAATAACGCTACAGTGTATAAACATAAGGGTGTAAAAAAACTGAAATGAAAGGAAAGATGAGACCTACAATTATACAAACAAATCAAACAAAACTAAGGAACACAAAAAATGTTACAAATACAAATATGAAACAGTCGTCACAACTAACCAAATATTTGCAAACTATGTTGCAAGCAAATTTCAATTAAGAAATTGCTCCCTATCGAACGCCAGAACAAGACCAATATTACTCGGTATTTCCTGTTCTAGTCACACAGAATATAAACTAATTTAATACACAACAAATAACATGTAAGCATAAATAGCATATAGCATACAATATCATTTTATGTCATGAATGGAATGTGTTGCCAGTATAGTGTTGTAAAGTAGGCACAGTTTATTTAAATAATACTAACTTGCCACTTTATTCAGTAATAGATTTAAGTTTAAACTATTACACTGTCAATTTTTTCTCTGTTGAGCATATGAAGATCCCACGATGAACTATGCACTTTATTCAGCAACACTGCGATTCTTCTGTACGTTGAGAAATGTCAACAATATTGCTCCAGATATTTTCTACACTTGATACCACTGTCCTGTGTAATACTGTCTGTACAGCGAAAAACTGTCAACAAGTGCTGACCTAGATACAGCATCCTATCGGTAATACAGGTCAAGCTGTCCTACTGGTGTTGATGTGTTCAAACAAATGTTCTTTCAGCTGTAAACTGTGATTCTCAACACAAAACTGCGTAAGCTGGACCCAGGAATCTGGCTCGCCACTGTAAAGACGTTATTTCTTACTACACCTGTAGTACACCACTGTAAAGTATCAGTCTGTCTGCTCTGTAAGGAAGAGTGGTGTGTTGTTGAGATCAGGCATGCTCCAGTCTACCCAGCTGTAAATGGGTAACTCACCCTAGTCCTGAGTTAGGGAAGGCAAAGGCTCCAGGGGAAGCAGGCCCTAAACTTGGTCACTTCAGCCGACGCAGGATGGTGTATGTATGAAGTAGTAGTGTAGAGTGTGATTACCGCGAATGGTGTACTGTTCGTGTGCTGACCAATATAATCACTCATACACATGTGTCTACAAGGCACCAATGCAGACTGCTGGAATCTTAGTTTACTCAATTTATTCAGACGTACACACTGGGACATACGAGTACATCAGGCTTTGTTGACATAACAATTTGTAGGTATACATAGCAGATCTGAAGTCATGACACATGCAGAAATAATGGGTAGTACATCAAAGTTCAATGTCATGATACATCATCTTATGAAACCACGAAAAGGGGGTTTCTAGCAGGATTGAGATCTCTCTGTCACTGTCCGATAATAAGATAAATAATCTGTTCTCTTGGCAGTGATCAAAACAGACGATGACCGAAATCCAACATGGCTACCTTCCTGAGTTGTCGTTCACTCATTCATAGGAAGAATATCAGCCAAAGTTAATTTACAATGGATATATAAAGGATTTCATGAATGGTTCCATGCAGCACTACGGTGATCAGGTTAGTTCACGTAGCCATAACCGCTGCAGGAAAATCTGTCATCTTCGTCGATACAAAACACGACACTAGCATATCGAAACACCCAAAAGTCAAGCTAGGCCTAACCGACGAGAGATCATCAAAAAATACGAGCTGGGTTTACCTGGAGTCCGAATCATCTATATACTGACATAAGGAGAGTCTCTAACACAAACTATCGTAGAGACACTATCTCCTCCAGAAGAAAAAACCACTTCGTAAGACATTTTTTCTTGATGAAGGGACCAGCTCTTGAAAAACGTACCCCGCCATTCTTAGCAGTACATCGGAACTCATCACGACTTGTTAAGACAACTCATACTTCCGCTAACAAGAATCTAGTCCCTCATACCCATCCAAAATATACAATATAGGACTGATTCTACTTGTACTAATAATATGTAATACATATGAATTCAGGCCATAAACACAATAAGCAAATTAATATATTTTCTGGCCCTGAAATTAAGTACAAACGCAAGCGTACTATTCTTGCGCTGGATCGATATCCAGACCGATTACTCCTATAATCAAAAGTGTGAATCAAACATGGATTATCTCGCTTTTACAATAAACAGCATTTTCATACACAGATGGATGCATGTCTATATTTTTCCCATATTAAATAACCATATCGATTTTTTTGTAATATGTGCGTCAAAAATATGCACGCAACACATGTGCAAATTGTCATCACGCAACCTGCCCAAGAAAGATTCTCCGAATTTTTTGACTGAATACCATCACCAACCAAGAACTGCTTATTCTGGGCAATCAAGAAGATGCTCACCATTATAGCCGGCAAAGGCTTATTATTTTTTAATAGGAGTTCTGCCTCGTTTTGGTGAGGCACACTTCATTCAACCTTGATACAAGGTCCATCAGTTATATTATGTCTCATGTCCAAATATAAAGGATCTTGGGGACTGGAAAATATACATTTCATATTTGATTTAAGATGCTGGAATCTAGTTGGCCATTTCATCAGAAGAGACCCTGACAATATCACCAGAACTGCGATGCTATGAACCCCGGAAGGAATGCAAAAGAGAGGCCAACCACAAGCAGTGTGGTGGAGAAATGTGAAGGCTGAGATGAAAAGCATTAAAAAGAGTTGGGGCACTGTACGAAAGGTGGTCACAAACCAAGCATAGAAGAGACGGTTTGCTGCTGCAATACAAAAGAAGCCACTAGGCATCACTGAGTGCTTTGTCAAGTCAGTGGCTAAGGGTCTAAGAAGAATAAGAATAATCCTGACAGACAAAATGGTATCTCTACATAATGCTTGATGAACGTAAGCCTGACAGACAAAATGGTATCTCTACATAATGCTTGATGAACATAAGCCTGACAGACAAAATGGTATCTCTACATAATGCTTGATGAACGTAAGCCTGACAGACAAAATGGTATCTCTACATAATGCTTGATGAACATAAGCCTGACAGACAAAATGGTATCTCTACATAATGCTTGATGAACATAAGCCTGGCAGACAAAATGGTATCTCTACATAATGCTTGATGAACGTAAGCCTGACAGACAAAATGGTATCTCTACATAATGCTTGATGAACGTAAGCCTGACAGACAAAATGGTATCTCTACATAATGCTTGATGAACGTAAGCCTGACAGACAAAATGGTATCTCTACATAATGCTTGATGAACATAAGCCTGACAGACAACATGGTATCTCTACATAATGCTTGATGAACGTAAGCCTGACAGACAAAATGGTATCTCTACATAATGCTTGATGAACATAAGCCTGACAGACAAAATGGTATCTCTACATAATGCTTGATGAACATAAGCCTGGCAGACAAAATGGTATCTCTACATAATGCTTGATGAACGTAAGCCTGACAGACAAAATGGTATCTCTACATAATGCTTGATGAACGTAAGCCTGACAGACAAAATGGTATCTCTACATAATGCTGGATGAACGTAAGCCTGCCAGACAAAATGGTATCTCTACATTATGCTCGATGAACATAAGCCTGACAAACAAAATGGTATCTCTACATAATGCTTGATGAACGTAAGCCTGACAGACAAAATGGTATCTCTACATAATGCTGGATGAACGTAAGCCTGACAGACAAAATGGTATCTCTACATAATGCTTGATGAACGTAAGCCTGACAGTCAAAATGGTATCTCTACATAATGCTTGATGAACGTAAGCCTGACAGACAAAATGGTATCTTTACATTATGCTTGATGAACGTAAGCCTGACAGACAAAATGGTATCTCTACATAATGCTTGATGAACGTAAGCCTGACAGTCAAAATGGTATCTCTACATAATGCTTGATGAACGTAAGCCTGACAGACAAAATGGTTTCTTTACATTATGCTTGATGAACGTAAGCCTGACAGACAAAATGGTATCTCTACATAATGCTTGATGAACGTAAGCCTGACAGTCAAAATGGTATCTCTACATAATGCTTGATGAACTAAGACTAGCAGTGATGGATGTATGATAGGATGGACCCAGCATGTACACAACCAGTGCGCTACAAGATCAATTAGCATTCATATCCTTAGAAATTTGCTGAAACAGACTGAGCACCTACGGGTTTGCCCAGAATGCAATGATGTCAGTTCTGATCAATAGCAACAGTAACAATGCTTGGCGCCATAAATGGACAGAAAAAGATATTTAAAAGTACAGAATATCCATAACAATGTGTCTTTTACTGCAAAATAACTAACAAGTACGGTAAACAATTAGTACCTAAGCTAACAATATTTACCAGTATAAGTGCTCATCCACCATGACCTGGATAGCCTTGGCAACTGCTCGCTCCTCTTTGCTCAGATTCTTATTGAGGTCAAGGCTGAGCTTCTTGTTCAGGTACTCAATACAGAACTGGGAATCAGACACAACCTCCCCATTGTAGGTTATGAAGGGAGTCTTTCCCTTTGGGGAGAACTGTCCACTGAAGTCATTCTGAGGCAGAATGTGGTCATTATTATATCAATGAGCTATAGTCCGTTCGGAAATTCGTGCCCACAGAAAGCGTCAATTTTCTCCAAAACTGTTTGTTGTATGTACATGAATTTTTGCAGGCAGTCTTAGATTTTCCATGCAGTTATTAATATATTTTTTGCCCTTACAAAACTCATGTCATGTTCGAATTTTCTTCTTTACGTTATATAAAAAAACTCTTACTGTTGTCTGGGTTAATTTTTAGTAGTTTTACAGGAAAGTTACAAGATCCGTTCAAAAATATTTTTTTGGGTTTGAATTAGTTACTCGCGACTGTGTACAATAGGTGCGCACTCGTGCGGACATGTAGTCACTACACTAATTCAAACAAACAAAAATGTTTTTGAGCGGATCTTGTAACTTTCCTGTAAAACTAAGAAAAATTAACCCAGACAACGGTAAGAGTTTTTTATATAACGTAAAGAAGAAAATTCGAACATGACATGAGTTTTGTAAGGGCAAAATATATATTAATAACTGCATGGAAAATCTAAGACTACATGCAAAAATTCATGTCCATACAACAAACAGTTTTGGAGAAAATTGACGCTTTCTGTGGGCACGAATTTCCGAACGGACTATAACAGTTACATCGGTGCATAAAATTCTTCTAAACCACCTAACGTTATTAACTGCAACGATGTTTACTGTATTTTGTTTTGTATATTTGTACAGATCATTTTAACTTCAAATTTTAATGAAATCTTTTCAAAATCTACTGTTATGTATAAATCTAAGATAGTGATACTTATTCATTTATACCTAAAATATTTGCTCCCATTAGAGGGAATATACTTACTTACTTACTTACTTAGTCGTTCCCCTTCTACCGTGAGGTGTAGAGGTTTGGAAGAGAGAGCGCCAGACTATCCTATCGACTGTCTTCCTCCTGGCCTGGTCCTTCAAAGATTGTCTAATGTTGTCCTCTAGAGGGAATATAATTGAAGGAATTATTATTTTTTTTTCAGAACCAGCAGTTCCTAATGATCTCATAGATAGTGAGATTGTAACTAGTCTTCTCAGATAAGGGCAAAAAAACAGAAAGTCCCGTGTGCAAGTTGTACAAGTTAAAAATTCCTCGGCAGTTGGAAATCGTAAAGTGTAGGCCATACGGCCGCTGCCATGGCAAAATTTTAAAATTAGGAAACCCAACACAAAAATATTTATAGAATGTGTGATTCCTGTATACACACATTGGGATCCTCACCGGAGCTAAGGAGTTCGTGCACTGTGCTGTGAGCACTGGTAGAGCTGACAGTGTACAATGAAGATGATCCTTAAAACCAACCCAAACTGAAAATTAAATCTGCGTTATTGAAATGGGGGGGGGGGAATCAAGAAACTTTACCCAAAAAAAACTGGTTTGAATATTTCTGATACATCTACCCAGGAAAAAAACTGGATGGCTTGGGCCTTCTTTCATTTGGTGTACAATTTAGTTTCGTGGTGCAAAATGTGTGCCTTTTTCCGAAAACATTTTGTTGGAACATGTGTTGTTTAACTTAACATATAGGGGATTTACTAGTAGGCTGTATGAGGCAACTAATATGAAATCAGGCAACCTCATCATATAAAACAAATTACTCGTATTACAGAAAGCACTGCTGCAAAATCACATGAATGCCTTAGGCTCAGGTTTCTTGCAAGTGTAAATAAATATTAGACAAACATAAACTGAAATAATATTGTCTCATTTTAACTCATAAACAAATCATATTTTCTAATTTTTACTCATAAACAAACAATATTTTCTCATTTTTTCATCATAAAGAAATAATATTTTCTCATTTTTACTAGTAAACAAATACAATTTTCTCATTTTTACTCATAAACAAATAATTTTTTCTCATTTTTACTCATAAGCAAATCAAATTTTCTCATTTTTACTCATAAACAAATAATATTTTCTCATTTTTATTCATAAACAAATAATATTTTCTCATTTTTACTCATAAACAAATAATATTTTCTCATTTTTACTCATAAACAAATAATATTTTCTCATTTTTACTCATAAACAAATAATATTTTCTCATTTTTACTCATAAACAAATAATATTTTCTCATTTTTACTCATAAGCAAATAATATTTTCTCATTTTTACTTATAAACAAATAATATTTTCTCATTTTTACTCATAAACAAAAAATATTTTCTCATTTTTACTCATAAACAAATAATATTTTCTCATTTTTACTCATAAAAAAAGAATATTTTCTCATTTTTACTCATAAACAAATAATATTTTCTCATTTTTACTCATAAACAAATAATATTTTCTCATTTTTACTCATAAACAAAGAATATTTTCTCATTTTTACTCATAAACAAATAATATTTTCTCATTTTTACTCATAAACAAATAATATTTTCTCTGCAATGTCACAGAACATGCATTTAAGAAACCTGATGTTAGCATTACCAGACAATCCTTGTTTTGGAATCCCCAGGGTAAGAGGTAGAGGAAGATCAAAGAACACATGGAGAAGAGAACTGGAGACAGACATGAAGGGAATGAAGAAGACATGGAGTAGATGGCACAAGACAGGAGGACAGGGCATAAATTTGCTAAAGGCCTATACTCATTGAGGAGCAGAGATGTGATGATAGCATTACAAGGCAGTCCTTGTTCTGGAACCCCCAGGGAAAGAGAGGCAGAGGTAGACTAGGAGAAGATAACTAGAGACAGAAGTTAAAATGATGAGTAAGTTGTGGAAAGAACCTGAGCAGACGGCACTTGACGGAAGGACATGGCATGTGTTTGTTGAAGGCCTATGCTGTTTGGGAAACTAAAGGGTCCTGATGAAGCACATTCCAAGTTCTCCTGTCACATGCCATCAGCTCAAGGTCTTTCCATGTATTCATCATCATGTAGCATGTCCTTTGAAGAACGTCGCTCTCATCACAGCCCGCCTGAAAGACTCTCGATCTCTAGCCAGCCTTCCCGCCTCCCCCATTGTCGTATTCAAGGTGTCTTCAATGTCCTGCGTCCACCGTCGTCTTGGTCGGCCCCTGCCTCGCCTTCCAGGTATCATACCCCCATCACTGCTCTTTCTAAAAGACTATGACGTTTAATGTGGCCAAAGTATTTCAGTTTCCGGGACGTGATATTGTTTATGAGCCAGTTTTCCTCCATGTTCAGGTCGTGTAGGATGTCTATATTTTTCTTCTTCTTGTGTTCATCATCATTTTTATTTATGTCTCCAGCTGTCGTCTCCATGAGTTCTTCAGTCTGCCTCTGCTCCTTTAACCATAGAGATCCTAGATAAAGGACTGCCTTGTAATGCTATCAACAGGTTTCCTCAATGTGTGCCCTAAACATCAATTGTGTCTTCATCTCATCTCTTGTTCCACTGGCACTTGTCTGCTTCTTGTCATCAGTTCCAATGTGTTTGTTCAAGGCCTATGCTCCTTGCTACAGGGTATTGACTGACTGACACTCTTTTACCATGAGAATTCTAGATCAAGGACTACCTTGGAGATAATTGAAGGCAACCAGACGAAAGGTCAAGGCCACAAAAGCCAGATCCTAACCTCAGAAATGAGGTATCTGAGGAAGGTGGTTGAAGTAACAAGAAGAGACATGGTCGCAACCAGACGATACGTCAAGGCCTAAAATCCCACCTTCTGCAGACCCAAGTAGAACAGTCCCAACTAAGATGGTTTGGCCATGTCTGCAGAATGGGAGATGGTCGGCTACCATGACAAGCATGGGAAACAAAGAGCCAGGGATCCAGACCCCCAGGACGACCCAGAGTCCGCTGCGAGGACAACATTAGACAATCTTTGAAGGACCGAGGAATGGAACCAGGCCAGGAGGAAGACAGCCGATAGGATAGTCTGGCACTCTCTCCTCCAAATCTCTACACCTCACGGTAGAAGAGGAACGACTAAGTAAGTAAGTAAGCACTACCTTGTAATGCTAAGAGGCAGATGGATAAACAATATTACAGAAATCCTACAACAACATGGACTAACATCAGTGTAACACTAACCCAAGAACAAAAACTTCAGCTCTCCACCCCGCTTCCCGGCAACAATGGACCGACAAAATAAAGCTAACGTGACATACACAGAAACAAAAGATAATGTTATACTTAATTTATACACAGAACAAGTGACGTAAACCACTCACAACATAAGGGACTTTGGCCATTCTTAGGTAGGTCTCAAATTTTATAGGGAAATTTGACATCGATGGTGCATATGGTCCTCGAGACAACTGGTACAACAAAACAGTGTTTGGCGGGCAGTCAACTTTTGGCTGTTTGCTGCACCTGTTCAATTTTAAGAAAATGTTTGTATGAATATTGGTTCATTGGTTTTATGCCATTTTTTTTTTTTTTTTTTTTTTTGTATGCCATCTGAAACACGGAGAACAAAAAAAAAAGGTAAACAGAGTGCTGCAGATTTACATAAATAGGTGCTTGTGCAGAGCTTTTCTTCAGATACCATGGTCTCCACAACTTCCTGTCTCCGGTACTATTTATCAATTCAGTTGCTGCTTTCTTTCCATGCCACGATGTCAAGCTGTCCAGCATCTACTCTCTTTGTCTTCCTTCATCTTTTTTCCTTCAATCTTTCGATTGTTGTTACGATATATTTCAACTTTCTTTTTCTTGTGCAGAATCAAATGACTGAAATGGTGTGACAAGATAGGGACCCAAGACGCATCAAAAGCGAGGAATGCAGTAAGCGACCTATAGGCTGACTGACTGTGTCAGGGTCAGCGAACCAGAGCTGACCAAGACCCTACTCCACCTCCACGTGGTGGTCCTGGAAACAGGCTGCATCACCGCAGTCTGGCTGAGGAGTAGGGATCGAAGAGGGAAGGCAAACACGATCTCAAAAAATGCCGTGCGGAAGTCGGATGTGTCGGCCGAAAGGCGCAAAGACCGCAGCTTCGCTGTAAACGGACACAACGCAACCAACGTCCTTTTCAGGACGAAGCAGGAAGAAGAAGAAGAAGTATGACAAGATTACTCATGTGGAACTGGTGGAAAGTACCAGACACATACCAGTGGAACCAAACCTGAGGAGAAAATGCTGGCACAGGACAGAACACAGTTTTAAAACAGATCAATAAATTCAAATACCTGGGTACATTATTAACAAGGTGGTGGGGGGGGGGGGGGGGGGGGGGGGGGGGGGGGGGGCGCGGGCGGGGCCGGAAGATGTATCTAAGGTATGAAGAGCAGAATAGCTCAGGCAAAAAGAGCTTTCTATAAAATGAAGACTATTTTATGCAACAATTCTTTGTCAATGGAAATAAGAAAGAGAGTTCTTCATTGTTATAAAGCACCAATCCTGATATATGGGAGTGAGTCATGGACAATTCATAAACAAGTAGGGTAAGCACTAGAGGCCACAGAGATGTGGTTTTACAAAAGAATGTTAAAAATACCATGGACAGCCAAAATAGAGTAATGAGGATGTCCTAAGAGAAGTCAATGCGCAAAGGAAACTTATTTCACCAAGTTAGAAAGAAGCAATCCACTTTTTTGGGGCATGTTACGAGAAGAGGAAAGCTGGAATATATCGTAACAACAGGTAAGATTGAAGGAAAAAGAGATAGGGGAAGACAAAGAGAGCAAATACTGGACAGTTTGGTATCGTGACATAGAAAGAAGCCAATAACAGAACTGATCAATTGTACTGGAGACAGGAAGATGTGAAGAGACATGATCTTCTGTGCCACTATGCATTTTACTTGAAGAAGACGGAGGACAGGACATGCAGTGAGAAACTTAGCATTACATGGCTATCATTATTCTGAAATCCCCAGGGTAAGAGAAAGCGATGTAGACAAAAAACACATGGAGATGGGACTTAGACATAAACAGGAAGGCAAAGAAAAACCTTAAATGGATGGCAGAGGACACCAAAGCTAGGCCCATATTTGTTGAAGGTTTGTGCTCCATGGACATCCGACAGGTCAAATGATTTAATGTCAAGTCAGTCCTTTTGTGTGGCTCAAACATGAAGAACAACACAAACAACAACCAGAAAACTACAGACATTCACAGATGGGTGCTAGTATAGTATAGAAGGATTGAAATGATGTAGAATAGAAGGAGTGAAATGATGTAGAATAGAAGGATTGAAATGATGTAGAATAGAAGGATTGAAATGATGTAGAATAGAAGGATTGAAATGATGAAGAATAGAAGGATTGAGATGATGTAGGATAGAAGGATTGAAATGATGTAGAATAGAAGGATTGAAATGATGTAGAATAGAAGGATTGAAATGATGTAGAATAGAAGGATTGAAATGATGTAGAATAGAAGGATTGAAATGATGTAGAATAGAAGGATTGAAATGATGTAGAATAGAAGGATTGAAATGATGTAGAATAGAAGGATTGAAATGATGTAGAATAGAAGGATTGAAAATGTAGAATAGAAGGATTGAAATGATGTAGGATAGAAGGATTGAAATGATGTAGAATAGAAGGATTGAAATGATGTAGGATAGAAGGATTGAAATGATGTAGAATAGAAGGATTGAAATGATGTAGAATAGAAGGATTGAGATGCTGTAGAATAGAAGGATTGAAATGATGTAGAACTGAAGGATAGAAATGATGTAGAATAGAAGGATTGAAATGATGTAGAATAGAAGGATTGAAATGATGTAGAAATGATGTAGAACAGAAGGATTGAAATGATGTAGGATAGAAGGATTGAAATGATGTAGAATAGAAGGATTGAAATGATGTAGAATAGAAGGATTGAAATGATGTAGGATAGAAGGATTGAAATGATGTAGAATAGAAGGATTGAAATGATGTAGAATAGAAGGATTGAAATGATGTAGAATAGAAGGATTGAAATGATGTAGAATAGAAGGATTGAAATGATGTAGGATAGAAGGATTGAAATGATGTAGAATAGAAGGATTGAAATGATGTAGAATAGAAGGATTGAAATGATGTAGAATAGAAGGATTGAAATGATGTAGAATAGAAGGATTGAAATGATGTAGAATAGAAGGATTGAAATGATGTAGGATAGAAGGATTGAAATGATGTAGAAAGAAGGATTGAAATGATGTAGAATAGAAGGATTGAAATGATGTAGAATAGAAGGATTGAAATGATGAAGTATATAAGGATTGAAATGATGAAGGATATAAGGATTGAAATGATGTAGGATAGAAGGATTGAAATGATGTAGGATAGAAGGATTGAAATGATGTAGGATAGAAGGATTGAAATGATGTAGAATAGAAGGATTGAAATGATGTAGAATAGAAGGATTGAAATGATGTAGAATAGAAGGATTGAAATGATGTAGAATAGAAGGATTGAAATGATGTAGAATAGAAGGATTGAAATGATGTAGAATAGAAGGATTGAAATGATGTAGAATAGAAGGATTGAAATGATGTAGAATAGAAGGATTGAAATGATGTAGAATAGAAGGATTGAAATGATGTAGAATAGAAGGATTGAAATGATGTAGAATAGAAGGATTGAAATGATGTAGAATAGAAGGATTGAAATGATGTAGAATAGAAGGATTGAAATGATGTAGGATAGAAGGATTGAAATGATGTAGGATAGAAGGATTGAAATGATGTAGAATAGAAGGATTGAAATGATGTAGGATAGAAGGATTGAAATGATGTAGAATAGAAGGATTGAAATGATGTAGAATAGAAGGATTGAAATGATGTAGAATAGAAGGATTGAAATGATGTAGAATAGAAGGATTGAAATGATGTAGAATAGAAGGATTGAAATGATGTAGAACAGAACGATTGAAATGATGCAGAATGAAGGATTGAAATGATGTAGAATAGAAGGATTGAAATGATGTAGAATAGAAGGATTGAAATGATGTAGGATAGAAGGATTGAAATGATGTAGAATAGAAGGATTGAAATGATGTAGGATAGAAGGATTGAAATGATGTAGAATAGAAGGATTGAAATGATGTAGAATAGAAGGATTGAAATGATGTAGAATAGAAGGATTGAAATGATGTAGGATAGAAGGATTGAAATGATGTAGGATAGAAGGATTGAAATGATGTAGAATAGAAGGATTGAAATGATGTAGGATAGAAGGATTGAAATGATGTAGAATAGAAGGATTGAAATGATGTAGAATAGAAGGATTGAAATGGATGTAGAATAGAAGGATTGAAATGATGTAGAATAGAAGGATTGAAATGATGTAGAATAGAAGGATTGAAATGATGTAGAATAGAAGGATTGAAATGATGTAGGATAGAAGGATTGAAATGATGTAGAATAGAAGGATTGAAATGATGTAGAATAGAAGGATTGAAATGATGTAGAATAGAAGGATTGAAATGATGTAGGATAGAAGGATTGAAATGATGTAGAATAGAAGGATTGAAATGATGTAGAATAGAAGGATTGAAATGATGTAGGATAGAAGGATTGAAATGATGTAGAATGGAAGAATTGAAATGATGTAGAATAGAAGGATTGAAATGATGTAGAATAGAAGGATTGAAATGATGTAGGATAGAAGGATTGAAATGATGTAGAATAGAAGGATTGAAATGATGTAGGATAGAAGGATTGAAATGATGTAGGATAGAAGGATTGAAATGATGTAGAATAGAAGGATTGAAATGATGTAGAATAGAAGGATTGAAACGATGTAGAATAGAAGGATTGAAACGATGTAGAATAGAAGGATTGAAACGATGTAGAATAGAAGGATTGAAACGATGTAGAATAGAAGGATTGAAACGATGTAGAATAGAAGGATTGAAATGATGTAGAATAGAAGGATTGAAATGATGTAGAATAGAAGGATTGAAATGATGTAGAATAGAAGGATTGAAATGATGTAGAATAGAAGGATTGAAATGATGTAGAATAGAAGGATTGAAATGATGTAGAATAGAAGGATTGAAATGATGTAGAATAGAAGGATTGAAATGATGTAGAATAGAAGGATTGAAATGATGTAGAATAGAAGGATTGAAATGATGTAGAATAGAAGGATTGAAATGATGTAGAATAGAAGGATTGAAATGATGTAGAATAGAAGGATTGAAATGATGTAGAATAGAAGGATTGAGATGATGTAGAATAGATGGATTGAAATGATGTAGAATAGAAGGATTGAAATGATGTAGAATAGAAGGATTGAAATGATGTAGAATAGAAGGATTGAAATGATGTAGAATAGAAGGATTGAAATGATGTAGAATAGAAGGGTTGAAATGATGTAGAATAGAAGGATTGAAATGATGTAGAATAGAAGGATTGAAATGATGTAGAATAGAAGGATTGAAATGATGTAGAATAGAAGGATTGAAATGATGTAGAATAGAAGGATTGAAATGATGTAGAATAGAAGGATTGAAATGATGTAGAATAGAAGGATTGAAATGATGTAGAATAGAAGGATTGAAATGATGTAGAATGGAAGGATTGAAATGATGTAGAATAGAAGGATTGAAATGATGTAGAATAGAAGGATTGAAATGATGTAGAATAGAAGGATTGAAATGATGTAGAATAGAAGGATCGAAATGATGTAGAATAGAAGGATTGAAATGATGTAGAATAGAAGGATTGAAATGATGTAGAATAGAAGGATTGAAATGATGTAGAAAGAAGGATTGAAATGATGAAGGATATAAGGATTGAAATGATGTAGGATAGAAGGATTGAAATGATGTAGGATAGAAGGATTGAGATGATGTAGGATAGAAGGATTGAGATGATGTAGGATAGAAGGATTGAGATGATGTAGGATAGAAGGATTGAGATGATGTAGAATAGAAGGATTGAAATGATGTAGAATAGAAGGATTGAAATGATGTAGAATAGAAGGATTGAAATGATGTAGAATAGAAGGATTGAAATGATGTAGAATAGAAGGATTGAAATGATGTAGAATAGAAGGATTGAAATGATGTAGAATAGAAGGATTGAAATGATGTAGAATAGAAGGATTGAAATGATGTAGAATAGACGGGTTGAAATGATGAAGGATAGAAGGATGCAAATGATGTAGAATGGAAGAATTGAAATGATGTAGAATGGAAGAATTGAAATGATGAAGGATAGAAGGATTGAAATGATTTAGAATGGAAAGATTGAAATGATGTAGAATAGAAGGATTGAAATGATGTAGAATAGAAGGATTGAAATGATGTAGGATAGAAGGATTGAAATGATGTAGAATAGAAGGATTGAAATGATGTAGAATAGAAGGATTGAAATGATGTAGAATAGAAGGATTGAAATGATGTAGAATAGAAGGATTGAAATGATGTAGAATAGAAGGATTGAAATGATGTAGAATAAACGGATTAAAATGATGAAGGATAGACGGATTAAAATGATGAAGGATAAAAGGATTGAAATGATGTAGAATGGAAGAATTGAAATAGAAGGATTGAAATGATTTAGAATGGAAAGATTGAAATGATGTAGTGATGTAGAACTAGGGCAAGAACCCATGATAGTACAAGAAGGATAGAAATGATGAAGGATCTAAGGATTGCAAATGAATGTAGCTAGAAGGCTTAGAACTGATGTCGTGCATAGCCGGATTAGCCAAAGATGACGCACGACCTGCAAGTCCTCAGCAGTATGATAGCCGGCATCCCAGCCGAAGACAACAGGGCAATCCCAGCAGCCGGAAAGACGGCTAGCCCCGCCTAGTCGCCCCAAGTGCATCCCCAGCCGAACCCATCCCGGATAGCCCAGCAAACGCCACTCCGGCAAGAAAAGCAGACTGACACGCCCGCTATCCCAGCGACCGCAGCCTGGAAATCCCAGCCATAACTGCCAACGCCCTAATAGCCCAGCAAGTCGCCAAGCCCGCAAGCCCATACCGACGCCACTCAGGAAATGCACCATCAGTACTCCACTCCTTCTATGCCCAGCAGTACGCCTCGCCTTCAAGCCCAATCCAGTCGACACGCCGGCTAGCCCACAGACCCACGTCCGGCTATCCCTGCTTGACGCCACGCCGCATAGCCCGCAGACGACTCGCCTGCAAGTCCCAACAGCCTCTCTCCTGCAAGTCCCAGCAGACGCCACCCTGCGCCCCAGCATACGTTCAATGCCGTCAAAGCCCGCATACTTCACCGCCTGCATGCCCATCAGACGGCACGCCGTCACTGCCCAGCAGACCGGCACCTCGGCACGCCCAGCAGACCCACGCCGTGCTCGCCCAGCAGACTGCACGCCTGTCACGCCCTAGCTGACCCACGCCCTGCTCTCCCAGCATCGCCGGCTAGCCCAAGCTGTACCCTCGAGCCGTCAGTCCAGCAGAAGCCCTCCTGTGCATGCCCGGCAGTCGCCACGCAGGCCATGTGTGCCCTGAAGACGCCACGCCGGAATGCCCAGCAGACGCCACTCCTTCCACGCCCCCCCCACCCAAAAATGTCACATCCACGCCTGCAGCCCAGAAGACCTTCCACCTCCGTCAAGTCACATGCTGTACGGCCACGCCAGCAAGCCCACCAGACTGGCCCTCCTGCAAGCCCACCAGACGGCTCGCCGGCAAGTCCCGATCATACTCCACTCCTTCAAGTCTCCATCATACGCCACGCAGGCAATCCATCATAATCTCCACTCCTGCAATCCCATCAGACTCCAAAGTACTGGGAATCCCATCATCCTTCGATTCCTGCATCCCCAGCAGACGCCACGGCCTCCCAAGCCCAGCTAGACGCCATGTCCTCCAAGCCCCTCAGCCGGAACTCCTTCAAGCCCAATCAAACGCCTATCCCGCAATCCCAGCAAACTCCCTTCCCCCAGCCCAGTCAAACTCCATTCCCTGAATCCCTGCAAAGTCCATCCCTTAAGCCCAGCAGACTCCACTCCGTCAATCCCATCAATACGCCAAACCGGCAAGTCACAGTCAAACTGCCATGCCTTCATCCCATCTGAACTCCAATCCGGCAGCCATCATTCGTCCACTCCCCCAATCCCATCATACTCCCCCCGTGAATCCCACCTACTACACGCCTTCAAGCCCAGCAGACTCCACTCCGTCAAGCCCATCATACTCCACCCCTTCAAGCCCATCTTACTCCACTGCCCCCCGTCCCAAAGACTCCACGCCGTCAATGCCCAGCAGACGCCACTCCTGCTAGCCCAGTCCAGTACGCCACCACGGCAACCCCAGCAAGCCTGCTTGGCGTCCAACCCCAGCATCCTTCACCCGGCAAGTCCCAGGCTACTCCATGCCCCCTCCTCCCCAAGTGCCCAGCAGACGCCCCGCCGGCAATCCCATGCATACTCCACTCCGCAATGCTCAGCTGACTCCACGCCGGCAATCTCATCATACTCCAACGCCGGCAGCCCTTGGACTCCCAGCCGTCACTCCCCAGCATACGCCACGCCGTCAGCCCATCTGACTCCACGCATGAAATCCCAGAAAACGCCACTCCTTAAATCCCCATCAGTACGTCACTCCTCAATCCCACCTGACTCCGCCTCCTCAACCCAGCAGCATGACCAGCACCGGCAAGCACATGCATCCGGCCTACCGCAATCCCCAGCCATACTGTGCACTCCTGCCAGTGCCCAGCTTGACGCACGCCCGCCAATCCCTCATACTGTCACTCCTGCAATCCCATCATACGCCACTCCTGCAAGCCCAGCATACGGCACTCCCGTCAATCCCATCAGACGTCACGCCGGCAACCCATCAGACGCCCCCGCCTTGGAAAGCCCATCATACTCCACTCCTGCAAGCCCTCATACTGCCAACCTCCGGACAATCCCATCAGACGCCCGCCGCCCCCCCCTTCATGACGCCCAACCGGCAAACCCATCATACTCCTCTCCTGCAAGCCCACCATACGCCCCCCCCAAACTCCGGCAGTCCCATCAGACGGCACTCCTGTTAATGCCCAGCATACTCCACGCCCGCCCGCCCAACAACGCCCACTCCGGTCATGCCCTAGCAGACTCCACGCCGGCTAGCCCAGCAGTAACCACCCCGGCAAACCCCACTGCCTGAACGGCGTCAACCCCAGCATCCGTCACACCGCAATCCCTTCCAGACTCCATATCCGTCCAAGTCCCAGCAACCGTCCACGCCGTACAATCCCAGCATACGCCACTCCTTCAATGTCTCAGCATACGCCACCCCTTCAAGCGCATCCAGTACTCCACTCCGTCAAGCACATCAGACTCCCAGCCGGCACGCCCAGCAGTACTTCCACGCCTTCAAGTCCCAGCATACTCCACGCCTTCAATCCCATCTTACTCCACGCCGTTGCAAGCCCAGTCAGACGTCACTCCTTCAATCACCATTCATCAGCCCGCCGTGAATCCCATCATCCTACTCACTCTTCATTCCCTCATCCTTCACACCGCAATCCCATGCAGAACGTCACTCCGTCCATCCCAATCAGACTTGCACGCCGGCAATCCCAGCGAATGCACGCCTGCAAGCCCAGCATGACTCCACAGCCGTCGAAGCCCCAGCATACTGCACTCCGTCCAGACCCTAGTCAGACTGCACGCCTTCATTCCCCTCGACTTTCCACTCCTTCAAGCCCTGCAGACGCCACCCTCCTGAAATCCAGCAACTCCACATCCGTGCAAGCCCATCAGACTTCATCGACGTCAATCCCATCATACGGTCACGCCGTGCAAGTCCCAGCTTACTCCACTCCGTCCAGCCCATCAGAACTCCACCGGCTATCTCTGCATACTCCAAGGCCTTCATTCTCAGCAGACTCCACTCCGTCCAATCCCGCAGACGTCACGCCCGGAAAGCCCATCATACTTCAAGCAGTTTAAAACCCACAGACATCAGGCCGTCAATCTCAGTCAGTCTATCCACGCCTTCAATCCCAGCATACTCCACTCCTGGAAGCCCAGCATTCTCCACTCCTTTAAGTCCCAGAGCATACGCCATGCCTTTAATCCCATCATACTCCAGTCCCGGGTAGCCCAGCAGACCGCCATGGCCCGGGAAGCCCAGCAGACGCCAAGGCCGTTAAGCCCGCAAACGCCAGGCCGGCAAGGCCCAAGCCAAACTCCATTCCTATAATCCCATCCAAACTCCTGTCCTGAAGCCCAGCAAACCCTATTCCGTAAGTCCCATCTTCCGGTCACCCGGTAGCCCATCCGCGACTCAACTCCGTGAAGCCCATCATACTCCACGCCTGAATCCCCGCATACCACTCATTTAAAACCCATCATACGCCACCCGGCTAGCCCAGCTTACGCACCCGTCATCCCATCACCGCAACGACTGCAATCCTAGCCCAATCCTGCCTCCTGTCAATCCCCATCAGCCTCTCTCCTTGCAATCTCAGCATCCTTCTCCCGCCAATCTCCATGCATACGGTCACTCCGTCAAGCGCAGTCCATACTTAATCCTCAGATCTCATCATACTCCACTCCTACAATCCCAGCAGTACTGCACGCCGTTGCAACCCAGCAGACTCCCTACCACTACCCATCTGCCTCCAGCCATTCAAGCCCAGCTAGACGCCCCGCCGTGCAAGTGCCCATGCAGACCCCCGCCGGAAGCCCAGCAACGTTCACGCCGAGCAATCCCCAATCATACGTCCCGCCGTATGCCAAGCAGATCGGCCACCGTCACTGCCAATCAACGCCTGCAAATACCCATGCAGCCGTTCACGCCGGTCCAAGGCGCTGCAGCCGGCACTCCTGCATCGCATCATCCGTCACGCCGTCACTCTCTCAGACTCTCTCCTGTCTCTGCGCCATCTTACTTCAGCCTTCAATCCATGCCGACGGCACTCCGGCTATGAGCTTCATCATCCGCCACTCCTTCAAGCCCAGCAGACTCCACTCCGTCAATCCCAGCAGACGCCCCACCGGGCAAGCCCAGCAGACGCCCCGCCCGCAATCCCAGTCAACCTCCCCGTGCCTCATTGCCCAGCATGACGGTCACTCCTGCAATCCCAATGCATACGCGCCCTCCCCAAAGCACCTGCAGACGCCCCTGCCGGCAAGGCCCAGCAGAAGCCCAGCCCGCTATTCGCCATCAGTACGCCCACCGTCAAGCCCAGCAGACGAACTCCAATAGCCCAATGCCACGGCACCCGGTCAATCCCCTGAATACTGCACTCCGTAATGCCGCCCGCAGACTGCCACGGCCGGTCATCCCCAGCCAACCCCAGCGCCTGGAATCCCACAAAGCGCCTCGCCGCAAGCCCAGCAAACTGCTACGCCGGCATGCCCAACTGACCGCACGCCGGAAAACCTGCATACTCCAAGCACGTAAGTGGCCAGCAGACGCAACGCCCGCTAGCCCAGCTGACGCATATCGGTAAGCCCAGCCAGTACCTCCACGCCGGCAAGCCCAGCCGAACTCCACGCCGAAATCCCATCTTACGCCTCTACGGAAAGCCCTGCAGTACTCCACTCCGGTCAAGTCCCATAATACTCCACGCCTGCGAATCCCCAGTGACGCCACGTCCGGCATGCCCAACAGCCGGCACGCCGGCGATAGCCCAGCATACCCACGCCGGCAAGCAAGATTACTGCCCACGCCGCAAGTGCCCAGCAACGACGCCGGCATGCCCATCAGTAACTCCACGCCCGTGCTAGCCCTGTCAGACGCCACGCCGGCAATGCCCAGCAGACTCCCGCCTGAAATCCAGCAGTCCCACTCCTGCCAAGCCCAACTATCCCACCCCGGCTAGACATGCAACTCCACGCCGGCAATCCCAGCCAGTACTCCACTCCTTTCAATCCGCGATCAGACGGCACGCCTCAAGCCCAGCGCTGACTGCACGCCGGCTGCCCTTCAGACGTGCTCGCCTCACGCCCAGCTGACTCACGCCGTCACGAGCCCAGCAGACGCGACGCCTGCACGCCCAGCAGACTGCACTCCGGCACGCCAGCTGAACGCCTCTCACCCTCGACCAGCAGATACCGTGAACGCCGCCATTGCGCACCAGTCGTCACGTCCCTGCATGCCAATGCTTCCGCCACTCCGGCAAGTCCAAGCAGACGCCTCGCCGACAATCCCGCAGACGCCACGCCGTCTTGCCATCATTACGCCACGCCGTGTAATGCCCATGCCGATCCAGGCCGCCAAGACCCAGCAGACGTCCTGGCCGCCAAGCCCAGTCAGCCTGCACGATCCGCAAGCCCATGCAAAACGTCCAGGCCCTAAAGCCCATCAAACTCCAGTACCCCCAAGCCCTGCTAACGCCAGTCCCGGATGGCCTGCATAACTCCAGTCCCGGAAGCCCAGCCAGACGCCAAACATGAAAGCCCACTTGGCCCAGCCGGGAAGCCCATCATAACGCCTCGCCGCTAGCCCAGCTGTACGCCACGGCAGGCTATCCCAGCTGACGCCACGACGCCCCCCCAGCATACGCCACGCCGTCTACACTCAAACTCCACTCCTGGCAAGCCCACCCATACGCCACGCCTGCAGGCCCAGCAGTCGGCACGCCCGTGAATCCCATGCCATACTGCCACGCCCTGCACGCCCATACTACGCCACTCCGGCAAGCCCAGCTCGTACCCTCGCCGGCCTAGCCCATCAGACTCCACCCCTGCAACCCCAGCAGTCCGGCACGCCGGAAACCCTGCAGACCTTGCACCCCTGCTAGCCCAGCAGTCGCAAGGCGACCCAAGCCCACGCCGGTCAATGCCCTTCAATCGCCGAGAGCCCCAAGCCCAGCAACGCCAGGCCCCCATGCCCAGCAAACGCCAGGCCCTAAAAGAGCCCAGCAAACGCCAGAGGCCCTGTAGCCCAGCATACGCAACACCGCAAGCCCATCTGACGCCCCGCCAGTGAAGCCAGCAGACGCCACGACGGCAAGCCCAGCATTCGCCCGCCTCCTGTCT
This sequence comes from Oreohelix idahoensis, assembly GCA_024509875.1. Classification (NCBI taxonomy): domain Eukaryota; kingdom Metazoa; phylum Mollusca; class Gastropoda; order Stylommatophora; family Oreohelicidae; genus Oreohelix; species Oreohelix idahoensis. The sequence goes on along the minus strand of JAMPIV010010461.1, from coordinate 78,370 downwards.
AGCCCAGCTTACCCACCCGCCCCCCCCAGCAGACGCCACGCACTGGCAACCCAGCAACTCCAGCCGTCGAGCCGCACCATACGACCAACGCCTTGCATTCCCATGCAGACTGCACTCCTGGATCCCCAACAGACGTACACGCCCCTCACTGCCCAACATACTCACACTCCTTGTTCAATCCCACATACACCCCCCCGCCCCGCGCCACTCCGTCAATCCCTGTCATGACTCCACCCCTTCAAACCCATCAGCCGAGTCAACGCCTGCGAACCCCATCAGCCTGCACCCCGTCAAGCCCATCAGACGTCCAGCCTCCAAGCCCAGCAGACGCCACGCCGTCTGCTATTGCCCACAGACGCCACTCCGTCAATCGCATCAGACTCCCACTCATGCCCTCGCAAGCAGACTCCACGCCTTCAATCCCATCAGTATCCCCATCCGTTCACGCCCATCAACGCCAAGCCTGCATTCCCATGAAGTGACTCAACTCCGTGCAATGTGCCCATCATACGCCACTCCTGCAAGCTCAGCGACTCCACGCCGTCAAGCCCATCTTACTCCACTTCCGTCAATCGCAGCAGCCTCCACTCCTCAATCGCATCATACGCCACGCCTGCAAATCCCATCAGACTCCCATCCTTCACGCCCATCCAGACGGCCACCCGTTCAAGCCTCTGCATACTCCACGCCTTCAAGTGCCAGCATACTCCATCTCGTCAATCCCAGACATACTTCACGCCTCAAGTGTCCCATGCTTACTCCCGCCTGCAAATCCCATCTTCCTTTGCACACCTTCAATCCCAGCAGCCTTCACGCCCGTCAATGCCAATCTACTGGCTCTCCTTCAAAGCCCAGGCCACTCACGCCTTCAACCGCCCAGCAAGACGCCACTCCGCAATCCCATCAGAACTCCCTCCGTCAAGCCCTGCAGACTTCACTCCGTCAATCCCTCATGACTCCACGCCTTGCAAGCCCAGCAACGTCACCTCTGGCAGTCCATCATTCGCCACTCCGTGCAAGCCCATCATTACTGCCCTCCTTCAAGCCCAGCATAATTCACGCCATTCAAGTCCCAGACATATCCAACCCTTCAGCCCAGCATACTTCACCCCGTCAAGCCCATCAGACTCCACGACGTCAAGAGCCCCAGCAGCCCACGCCTTCAATCCCATCATACTCCCTCCGTCAAGCCCATGTCAGCCTGGCAACACCTGCAAGTCCCATCAGACTCCACAGCATGCCAGCCCCAGCAGCTCCACCCTTCCTAATCCCATCCTACGGTCACTCCGGCTAGTGCCCATCCTACGTCTCGCGGGCTTAGCCCATATGACGTCACGCCTGCAATCCCCTCATACACCACATCCGACAACCCCATCCAACCCCAGGTGCCATGAAATTCCCTACAAACTCCACTCCGATCACAGCCCAGCAGACTGCACTGCCTGAAAGACCCATGCTACGGCAAGCCGGCAAGCCCAGCAGGACGGCACTCCTTCAATGTCCCAGCGACGCACGCCTGCATCCCGCAGTACTGCACGCCTTCAATCCCAGCAGACGGCTCCCGTGCAATCCCATCAGACGCCACTGCCTCAAGCCCCAGCAGAATTGATTTTCCACCCCCTTAAAGCCCATCATACTCCACCCTGATCAATCCCATCAGACGCCACTCCCGGCAATCACATCATACCCCACTCCTTCAATCCCATCAGACGCCACTCCTTCAAGCCCAGCATACGCCACTCCGTCAATCGCTAACCAGCTCCACTCCTTCAATCGCATCATACGCCACTCCGGCAAGTCCCATCAGACCCCGTCCTTAAAAGCCCCATCAGACTCCCTGCCGTAAATCCCCAGCAGCCCATCCGGCATCCCATCCAGACGCCATCCCGGTAAATCCCATCTACGCCATGGCCTTTAAGTCACAGCAAGACTCCCAGGCCTGAAGACCCATCATACTCCCGCCCTGCAAGCCCAGACAGACTGCACGTCCTGAAAGCCCCGAGACTATAATAGTCACTCCGAAATCCCATCATACTTGCTCTCCTTGCAATGCCCGTCAGGGACTTGCACGCCAGTCATTGCCCTTCGCATACTTCACTCCTGCAATCCCAGCATACGGCACGCCCCCAAATTCCCAGCTGACTTAGCTCGCCGGCAAGCCCAGTGCAGACGCACATCCGTCTTTCCCAGCAGTAACGCCACGCCGGCAATCCCAGCATGACGCCACGCCTGCAAGCCCATCAGACTCCACGCAGGCAAATCCCCAGCAGACTCCACGCCTGCAAGCCCATAAGACTCCACGCCGCAAGTGCCCAGCAGGACTCCCACGCCTTAAAGTGCCCCAGCTCTCCACTCCGGCAATCCCATCATACCTCCACCTCTTTTTCCAGCCCATCATACGCCATCCCCCAAAATACCGCCCATCCAATTTTGTACGCCACCCTTCAAATCCCAGTGCCAGACGCCAGCGCCTTCAAGCCCAGCAGACTTCACTCCGTAAATGTCCCAGCAGACTTCACGTCCGAAAAGCCCAGCAGTACTGCACGCCTCAATCCCATCATACTGCACGCCTTCAAAGCCCCATCAGACCTGCACACCTCAATCTCAGCATAGCCAGCTCCTTCAATCGCTTCAACGCCACGCCTGCAAGCCGCTCGCATACTCCACTCCGCGAATCGCAGCAGACTCCACTCCGTCCATCCCATCATACGCCATGTGCCGGAAAGCCCAGTCAGACCCAGGCCGTAAAGCCCATCAAGACTGCCCGCCGGAAAGCCCATGTCAGACTCCAGCCGCAATGCCCTGCAGACTCCAGGCCTTTAATCCCAGCAGACTCCAGGTCCTTAGAGCCCAGTCGATGTAGTCCATGCCTGGAAGCCCAGCCATACTGCCCCATGCCGTGAAGCCCAGCAGACGCGCTCGTCGCTGGAAGCCCATCAGACTCCAGTGCCGGTGAATCCCTGCAAAACGCCAGTCCGGCAATTCCCCACAAACGCCAGCTCTAGAAGCCCCAGCAACCCATGCCTGGAAAGCCCCGCAAACGCCAGTTCCTTTAAATCCCATCATCCTTCACCCTTAATCCCATCATACTCCACTCCTGTAAGCCCCATCATACGCCACGCCTTGTAACCCATCCGACCCACTCCTGTCAATCCCCCATCAACTACACGACCCTACCCCCCCTGCCCCAATCCCAGTCATACTGTCACTCCTTCAATCCCATCATCCTACTACTCCGGCAATCCCAGAGCCGTCTCGCCGTCAAGCGCAGCAGCCTGCGCGCCCCATAGCTCATCATACGTCACTCCCTCATCTCAGCATACTTCACGCCGCCAATCTCATAAGACCTGCTCACTCCGTACAAATCTCATCAGACTCACGCCTTGCAATCTCCAGCAGTACGCACGCCTGCAAGCTCAGCAGACGAGCCACGCACAATCCCAGCAACTCCCACTCCTGCAAGCCCATCATACTCACCTAGCCCGCAAGCCCAGCGCCGCCAGCCTTCAAGCCCATCAGACCCCCTCCGGCAATCCCCGAGTCATGACGCCCCTCCTTGCAATGCCCATCGTCATCCCCCTCACGGAAATCCCATCATACTCCCTCCTTAAATCCCAGCAATACGCACGCCTGCAATCCTGTCATGACGTCCCACCGGAATTCCCATCATTCTGCACGCCTGCACTTGCCAATCAACGCCTGTCAATCCCAGCATCCTGCACGCCCGCCGTCAATCGCATCCAGGCCTCTCAGACCTGCATCTACAGCAGCCTTCACGCCTTCACTGCTCATCAGACTCACTCCTGCTCGCCCAGCCATGACCTCACGTCCTTCAATGCCCTTCATAGCTTCACGCCGCAATCGACATGCCCAGACAGCCACTCCGGCACATCCCACAACGCCCCTCCTTCAAGCCCAGCAGACGCCCCGCCCGCAAGCCCAGCAGACGCCCCTCCGGTCAAGTCCCATGAATACTTGTGCTACCCCCCCCCCCCCCCCTCCGGCCAACCCAGCATACTCCACTCCTTGCAAACCCATCAGACTCCCACTCCTTAAGTCCCGCGCAGACTCCACCCGTATATCCCAGCGACGCCACGCCGCAAGTGCCCCGCATACTCCACGCCTGCAAGCCCCGCAGACTCCAATCCGGCTATCCCCGCTGACGCCACGCCGGCAAATGCCCCTCATACTCCACTCCGTCGCAATCCCCTCAGTGCCACACCTTAATGTCCCCTCATACGCCACGCAGGCAAGCCCAGCAGACGCCACGCAAGCAGCCACTCTGACTCCTATCATGCTAGCCCCCAAAACCACTCCCTGCAATCCCCGCATACTCCACGCAGTGCTAGCCCCGTCATACGCCACTCTTGCAAGCCCCGCTGACCCACGCCGGAAGCCCCGCAGACCCACTCAGGGAATGCCCCCCAGAGCTCCTCGCATGGAAGCCCCGCTTACGCATCTCTGGGATGCCCCGCAGAAGCCCGCAGGGAAGCCCCTCAGTACGCCTCGCCCTGGAGACCCCGCAGAGCCTCTCATGGAAGCGCCCTCAGTAATCCTCTCTTCGAAGCCCCGCATACTCCAGCGCAGGCAAGCCCCGCAGACTCCACGCAGCAATCCCAGCAGACCCACGCTGAGGCTAGTCCCCTCAGACCCGCTCCGGCAAATGCCTGCAGACGCCAATGCTTGCAAATCCCCAGCAGACGCCACGCAGCAGCCCTGCTGACGACACGCACTACAAGCCCAGCATACGGCACCCAGGCAAGCCGAGCAGACGTCACGCAGGCAATCCCAGCAGTAGCCACGCAGCAAGCCCCGCATCGGCAATCCGAGCATAAGACCAGTTGTGCGCAAACAGCCACGCCCAGAAGCCCCTGCAGACGGCTCGCCGGCAAGGCCCCAGCAAACGCCACTCCGTCAACCCCCGCAAACTCCACGCACTTGCAACCCCGCCAGCTAAACGTCCAAGCCGTCCAACCCCCATCAAAATCCCACGCCTTCAGCCAGTCAAACGCCACGCCGAGCAAGCCCAGAAGATGCCACTCCTGCAAGCCCAGGATACGCCACGCCGGCAAGCCCAGTAAGCGCCACTCCTGGCAAGTCCCCAGCTTAAAACTCCACGTTCCGTCAAGCCCTCTGACGCACGCCGCAAGCCTATCTTACAATGCACGCCGGTCAACCCAGACGACTTCACTCCCGTGCAATGCCCAGAGATGACTTACACGCCGGCAAGCCCCGAGACGCCACGCCGGCCAAGCCCCTCAGACCCACTCCGTCAATCCCCTCAGACGCCACGCCGTCAAGTCCCATCAGAACTCCACCACGGGAAAGGCCCCTCAGACGCAACCGCCGTGCAATCCCCGCAGACACCCGCCGGCAATCCCCTCAACTCCACTTCCTGGCAAGCCCCTCATACTCCACGCCGGCATCCCCGTCAGACACCACGCCTTGCTAGCCCATCAGAGCTCCACCCCGCGAGTCCCAGTCTATACGCCCATCCGTCAAACCCAGCATACCCCCGCCCTGTGAGCCCAACCACCCCCCCCAAAGCCCATCTGACGCAACGCCTGGAATCCCAACTGACGCCACTCGGTAAGCCCAGCTATACGCCCACCCGGTTAATCCCATCAGACTGTCACCCTGCAAGCCAGCATGACGTCTCGCCTGCTATCCCACATACGCCACTCCTTCAACCCATGCAGCCGGCAAGCCGTTCATTAGCCCAGTCATAGCGCCAGTCCGTGCAATCCAGCATACAGCCATTCCGGCAATCCCAGCTGCCCGCAGTCCGGCAAGCCCATCAGCCGTCAGGCCTGGCAAGCCCAGCAGACGGCAACGCCGTGCAAGTACCAGCAGTGACACCTCGCCGCCTCAGGTACCGCCCCCCTCCCACCGACCCGGCCACCCCCCCCCCTCTGCAGCCCCACCTCACCCGACCCCCCTCCGCAGGAAAGTCCCAGACAGCCGCCAGGGCAAGCACGGCACCCCCGCCCCGCCATGCACCCAGCGGCCCGGGCACCCGAGCCCACCCGAAGACCCAGACGACCCCCAAATACACCCACAAAGCCGGACCGCGTCCTAGCCAGGCCACCAGGCCGGCCCAGACAGCTGCAAGCAACGCGACAGGGGCGCTCACACTCCCAACCTCTACCCCCTCCCCGGTCTAAGGGAACGACACGACCGTACGTCCACCACACGATGCTGTCGCATCTCCGGCAAGCCCAGCAGACGACAGCCGCTAGCCCATGCAGTACTCCCCGCAGGAATAGCGGAAGCAGACGAATCTCCGATTGAAGCGCATCCAGACGCCTCGACCGGCTACCACAGCAGATACGCCACTCCTGCAAGCGCAGAATACGCCCGCCGCTAAGCGCAGCAGTGGACTCCCGGCGAGCCCAGAAGACGCCACGCCGGCAAGCCAGCAGACCCACGCCTCCAAGCCCAGCTGATCGCCACGCCGTCAAGCCAGGCCCGCCCCCCCCCCCCCCCCCCCCCCAACGACACTGCCTGAAAGACCCAGCAGACGCCAACACCGGCAGACCCTTCAACGCCACCCCGGCAATGCCCATCAATACCCCCTCCGTGTCACTCCCATCATACTCGACGCCGGTCACAGCCCCAGTCAGCCGCCACGCCGGCCAAGCCCAGCATTCGCCACGCCCGGCAAGTCCCAGTACGCCAAGCCGCAGCGCATCAGACTCCACCAGGCAATCCATCATACTCCACGTCCGTCAATCCCAGCAGACTCCACGCCTGCAAGCACATCATACGCCACGCCGGCTAGCCCAGCATACTGCTCGCCTGCAAGCCATCAGGACTGCAATCGGACAAGCCCTGCAGACAGCAACTCACGAACCCGACCTGCTGACGCCACGCCTCACGCCCATAAGACGCCAATCCTGAAAGCCCATCCAGACGCCAACCTCCGTGCAAGCCCATCATGACGTGCCACGCCTGCAAGCCCAGCAGACTCCCACTCCTGCACTGCCTCACAGACCCACTCCGTAAGCCCATAAGACGTCAAAGTCCGGCACAAGCGTCCGCAGACGCCACCCCGTCAATCGCCTGCATGACCGCCACCGCCCTCAAGCCCAGTCAGACTACACCCGGCCATGCCATCTACTGCCACGCCGGGAAATCCAAGTCATACGCCACACCTTCAATGCCCATGAAAAGATGTGGCCACTCCGGTAAAGCCCAGTCTTACGCCACTAGCCCGGTAAAGCCCAGCATACTGCCCACGCCGTTGCTAACACAGCATCAGCCCTCGACCCCCCCGAGGCCCAGCAGCCCCGACACGAGGCCCCCAGCTCTGCCTCGCCCCCCGCAGCATGCGCATGCGCCAACGCGCCCCCCGACCCGCTTAGGCCCCGCCCTCCAGCAGGCCATTCCAGGCGGCCAAGGCCTCCGAAAGTTAGACGGTCTCTGCCCTAGCAGCCGCCCCGGACATTGTCCCTGCCCGCCTACATACCACCCGGATATTCAGACCTCACAGCAGATTAACTACACCCCGCAGATGAACCGGGACCCTAACGCCATAACATAATCCTCAGTAATCATCATACTCAGCATCTGCCCAGTCCGCGTGGTTAGCGTAGCTGGGCCACTCCCGGCACAAGAGCTTGTGGCATCAGTCAGTGGCCATTGCGCCTAATGGCGTCTTAGGGCAACAGCAGATAGGTTTTCTTTGCCATTGTTTCCCATCACGCCTATTGGCGTCTTTAGGGCAACGGCAAATCAATCCATTTGCTGTTGTTTCCGTAATCGAAGTGACTGGCAAACGGGTGATCAGCCCGTTGGTTATCATATTAATCAGTGATATAGAAATCGCAGGTTAATATATAGATCAACTGCGGTATTATTGAGAAGACAATGCTTAGACAAATGTATTGTCCAATGACATTTTTTTTTTTTTTTTTTTTTTTTGGTTAAGACAAAATATCTCGTTTAATTTTTGATGGGTTATAATTAGGATTAAATGTATTAATATTATTAACTAGCACTAACCCGTCAAACTTGACGGGTTTTTAATTATAGTGTGCTGTTTATGTTCCCGGTGTTTTTGGTTTCTTTCCATTATACAGTGTAATCAAACTGTTCATGAACACCGTCATTTGAATGCTTTTCTTTGTTGATTGTAACTATTTTCGGGAGAGTATATATAATGGAAACAATACAATTTTTCAACACGGTTGCATTCCTCAGCTGTGACCAACGTACACACGGCGAGAATTATGTTATTTTAGATTCAATTTAAAAGTTCTTTGATGACAACATTTCGTGTGAAAGTGCGTGGATTGTTTTCAAAGAGTGTTCCCTGATAATAAGTGGTTTTAACAAAAACTTTCACTTTTTCATGATTTGTACATCGGGTGAGGGCTCATGCACACCAATTTTTACGCACTTTTTCTTTGTCGAGCGCTACTAATTTCGTGAAAGAATTTCGTGTTGCGCACTTTTTTTTCTGGCGCGAGTTACTATTTTGAGTGAGACCGACCGACGTAACATACATCGGTAATTATGTTAATTGGGATGGGATGGGATAAGGGACTGAAAGACACAGCAATAGAAAATGCAGTCAGCGACCCATAGCTTGACTGCTTGTGTCAGGGTCAGAGAACCAGAGCTGACCAAGACCCTACTCCACCTCCACTTGGTGGTCCTGGAAACAGGTTGCATCACTGCAGTCTGGCTGAGAGAGTAGGGATCGAAGAGGGAAGGCTAACCCGGTCCCAAAAAATGCCGGACTGAAGTCGGATGTGTCGGCCGAAAGGCGCAGATATCGCAACTCTGGTGTAAACAGACACAACGCAACCAACGTCCTTTTCAGGACGAACGAGGAAGAAGAAGAAGAAGAAGGAGGATGGGATAAGAACGAATAAACAAAGTAACAACAGGAAGCACTTTACGGGTAGTTAATTAGAGGAAGAATTGAGGCCTTTGGGGTGTACATAAATAGAAGAATGGGGCACGTCTCATAGAAAGAGAAGAACAAAATAAGAGGTCATAGAAAACCCGGGAATGAAAAGATAATTAATGAAGGAGATCAAAATTAGACAGATCAAATATTTTGGCTTTTTCTTTAAAGATATAACATCACCATAAACTAACCATTGCAAATACACTATTTCCTCATAAGTTATCAAGAAGGACAACGTGGCATGCCCCAAAAACTGAGATACATGGCCAAATTGATTTTATTCTTGTATCCAAAAGATTCAAGTCCAGTATTAATAAAGCCAAGACTAGGACTTTTCCTGGCTCCGACATTGGTAGTGATCACGACATGGTATTGATGACGCTCAAGCTTAAACTTAAAAAGAACTATAATCAAAACAGATGTTCTCAGTTAAGATTCAATTTAGACAAACTGAAAGATCCAGAAATCGCGGGAATCTTTGAGGCAACTGTTGGAGGAAAATTCGCAGCTCTCAACTTTTTGGAAGATGATATCAACTCAATCACAGAGAACATGAAAGACGTGCTCATTGAATCAGCAACAGAAATACTTGGTAAAAGAAAGAAAATAAACAAACCATGGGTTACAGATGACATTCTGAAGTTATGTGATACACGGCGGGAAATGAAAAAGGTTAAGAAAGAGGTTCCTGAAGCAGCATGGCAATACAGTATGGTGAATAAAAATATTAGGAAGAAAATGAAACAGGCCAAAGAAAAATGGGTAGCTGATCAATGTGAGTCCATTAATACGGGGCTAATAAAAGGTAACAGCAAGGCAGCTTTTGACACATTAAGAAAACTATCAAAACCCCAACAGCCCAGGGTAACTGTCATAGAAGATAGCAATGGGGCTCTGCTCAATGAGAAAACAGCTGTAATGAGAAGGTGGACAGAATATTGTAAAGAATTATATAACTGTAAACTTGACACTGACTTAGGCATATTAAACAACATTAAGTGCGAAAACAGGGAACTCGGAAATGCAGCAATATTACGGGAAGAAGTGGAAGAGGCTATATGTTCGATGAAAGGAGCTCTTGAAATATGGAGGACCAGATATAGTAAAAATCATGACAAATTTGCCAGAAGATATGGAGTACCAAAAAATGGCCAAAAGAATGGACGCAGTCATTAGTAATACCGCTTCCAAAGAAAGGAAATCTAAAAATGTGCAAGAACTACAGAACCATTAGCCTTATTAGTCATCCAAGTAAGGTGATGTTAAAGATACTTTTGAACAGAATAAAACAGAAATCAGAAGAAATCTTGTCAGAGGAACAGGCTGGCTTTAGACCAAAAAGAAGTACCTCAGAACAAATCTTCAATATTAGATTACTTATCGAAAAACATCTCCAACATCAACACGATTTATACCATAACTTCATCGATTTCACAAAAGCCTTCGATCGAGTCTGGCATGAAGGCTTATGGCAAGTAATGAGAAAATTCAATTTTGATACTAACATCATAGATATCATTGAAGCACTATACAAGGACGCAAGCAGTGCTGTTTTTGCAAGCAACGACATTGGAGAATTTTTCAAAACAACTGTAGGAGTTCGCCAAGGATGTATCCTGTCACCAGTGCTCTTTAATATATATCTAGAACATATTATGCAGGAGGCTCTCTACGATTATAAATCAACCATATCGATTGGAGGCCGACCTCTGTGCAACCTACGTTTTGCTGATGATATTGATCTGATAGCTGGATCAGAATCAGAACTTCAAGACCTTACCTCTAGACTGGAGAAAGTAACAAGAACGTATGGGATGGAAATTAATATAGAAAAAAGCAAGATATTGGTGAATAGCCATAAGAAACATGTTCCGACCAACATTACGTTAAATGGGCAAACGTTAGAAGAAGTTAACACCTTTAAATATCTCGGGTCCACTATATGTAGTGATGGAAGATCAAGTAAAGAAATCAAGACAAGACTTGAGATGGCCTCAGCTGCCATGAAAAGGTTGAATGTGATCTGGAAAAGTAACATCAGTTTTCCTGTGAAGATCAAATTATACAAATCACTTGTATTGTCTATTCTCTTGTATGGGTGTGAGGGCTGGACACTCACTGCAGATACGGAGCGAAGGATTCAGGCTTTCGAGCATAAATGTTATAGAAGAATTCTGCGCATTTGCTATAAAGAGCACAAAACAAACGTCTATGTTAGAGAGAAGATAAACACCTATGCAGGCCATCAAGAACCACTTTTGTCAATAGTGAAACGTCGAAAGCTTGCCTGGTTTGGGCATGTAACTCGTCATGACTCCCTTTCGAAAACGATCCTTCAGGGAACAGTCGAAGGTAAACGGAGAAGAGGACGGCAGAGAAAATCCTTGGCTGATAACATCAAAGAATGGGCAGGACACGGTTTTTCCACACTTGTACGCATTGCTGAGGATAGAGAGCAGTGGAGGACCCTGTCTGCTGATGCTTCCACCATGGCACCCCTACGACCCATGACGGGTTACGGGCTGAGATGATGAGATGATAACATCACAATGAAGACCATAATTGAAGGAAGAGAGGAAGGCAGAACTTCACCTGGGAAGATAACATCAAGAGGTGGACATGAAAGAGTCAATCAGAGTGTACCATCAAGACAAGAGACAGAAGTTGTTGGAGATCCATTGCTACTGACCTTCAATGAGGATAATAGCAAATGTTGATGATAATGATGCTGATGCTATGTATAATTACCAGGGGTCTCTGAAAAGACAAAGAAAGAACAGAGCTACTGGCAAGTTGTAAAATGGATGGGTGTGGAAAAAAATAAAATTAAAAAAACGTGATTCGTCTAACGAGGACAAAAGACAAAGAAAATAGCCAACGTTGCGGCCACGAGGCCATTGTCAGGGAAAGGAAAGAAAGAACGTGAGGGCTAGATAGGACACATAAGAATCTAATTAAATATACAAATAAAACCTTGGGTACTTTCCTAAAGGCAGCTAAGACCTAGCACGCCTGGCACGTTGTACAAAGCAACTCAAATAAGATGATTCATGGGGCTGGTAACCTGATTATTTAAAATACATTGCCGCAGACACCACCACTACAGGAGCATTTTATTGCTTGGTGCAGGCTTGGTGCAGGCTTGGTGCAGGCTTGGTGCAGCCTTGCTACAGGCTTGGTGCAGGCTTGGTGCAGGCTTGGTGCAGGCTTGCTGCAAGGGGACCAGCTAAGATGGTGGCTCCATTCTTCGTAACTAGCACAAAAGATGATGATGATGATGATGACTATACAGAGTGCTCTACAACAAGTGGAAATCTTATCATCAGAAGCGTCTCTGCTTCAGACAAGCATTCAGCCTATTTTCATGATGCTATTGAGGATGGGTCTACTTTGGGTATGACTCCCAGGTGTTATCCTCCTGTTGTTATTTTCACACTGCTTGCACTAGGAACTGAACTTACCCCAACTTGTACTAAACTGACTGTTCACTCCTGATTTTTTTTTTCATTCTGCCAACCTTCAGCAGTTATGAAAGTGAAGATTTTGTTGTGAACCAACAGCCAGGGATCCAGACCTCCAGGACGACCCAGAGTTCGTTGGGAGGGCAACACTAGACAATCTCTGCAGGACCAGGGACTAGATTGGAACCAGACCAGATAGAAGACAGTCAACAGGATAAAAAGACAAAAAAAAATTCAAATTACTACTCTCCCATGCATGTCGTACCAGGCAACTAATATGAGGTTGTACATGAGGCTGACAAATTCATCATGTAAAATAAATGGCTACAGATACCATTGTTGCAAGAAGTGTTGTACCTTGGTGTAACTAAACAGAAGGAGGATGTGGTCCATTATGAAATAGTAATATAAACTTACCCTTGTATTTTCCTATACAGGACAAACGCAACAGGGGCAGTAAATGCCCCAACAACATAGTATGGATAGTCTGTCCAAGCTGATCGTAGCTGCTCCATGGTTTTGTCTGACAGGCAAATCTACATTGGACAAAAATATTTTACAATATTTAATACATGTTCTGTCCTGTATAGGTCATGATGGTCTTTGAGGAGACAAAGATAGAACAGTACTACTGCCCCCCCCCCCCCCCGGTTACGTCATTAGAGGTGAGTAATATGAGGTGGAGCCAGTGGCGTATTCTCTATGTGTGCTGTGCGTGCTGCGCACACCTATGCCCGAAGGAAAATAAAAATTTAATGTATTATTCTATACAATATTTCTCTTATAATGTTCTGCTTTCGGACTGCACGCATCAGGATAACGGATTTTCCCGCATAGAATCTACGAGTATATCTAGTTTCAGTTTCCCAGACGCGTTTTATGGTGCAGTTTTTTTTTTTTTTTGGTTGGTAGCAATCGCCCGAAGTTTCTCGGGTAATTCCGTCACTATGCGTGCTGCATCTTTCGGATTTACGTTTGAAGATTGGTTTGTGTGGATCGGGGTCATGGCCAGATACGTCAATACAATACGAACATGCGTGCGGTGGTCTTGCAGCTCTCGAGTTGTAAAAATCGGCTGTGTCCGTCCAGTTTTTTTTTTTGTGATAAATTTTTGTTAGTTGCCGGGAATGCAGATTATTACAGTGACAGTGAGTTTCAAGTTGTAAGTTAATTAGTATTTCGGAGATAATTGACATATACCCCTAATAACTATCGTTGCGTAATTGAATATAGTTGGTTTTTAAATTAAGAGGGGAAGAAGTTAAATAGTAGGCGTACATATTCATTTTAAGTAGCAGCACGCCTAGCTCGCATTACCAGGATACGCCACTGGGTGGAGCGTCTGACTGACAGAGTGCCTAGAGCGCTAGTCTCTCGCGGCGAAGGTACTGGGTTCGGAACATGGTGGTTTCACGCTCCAGTCTATCCAATTGCAAATGGGTACCTGACTCTGCTTGTGAGGTAGGGAAGGAAAAAACAGCAAAGAAGGGAAGTGGTCACTTTATCTCTCATAGCTGGACTTAGTAAAGTGAAGGCTCTCACACTTCTCTTCCCGATGGCTGTATCTGAACTGGTCACTTTATCTCTCATAGCTGGCCCTAGTAAAGTGAAGGCTCTCACACTTCTCTTCCATAGGGCTGTATCTGAACTGGTCACTTTATCTCTCATAGCTGGCCCTAGTAAAGTGAAGGCTCTCACACTTCTCTTCCATAGGGCTGTATCTGAATTGGTCACTTTATCTCTCATAGCTGGCCCTAGTAAAGTGAAGGCTCTCACACTTCTCTTCCATAGGGCTGTATCTGAACTGGTCACTTTATCTCTCATAGCTGACCCTAGTAAAGTGAAGGGTCTCACACTTCTCTTCCCGATGGCTGTATCTGAACTGGTCACTTTATCTCTCATAGCTGGACTTAGTAAAGTGAAGGCTCTCACACTTCTCTTCCCGATGGCTGTATCTGAACTGGTCACTTTATCTCTCATAGCTGGCCCTAGTAAAGTGAAGGGTCTCACACTTCTCTTCCCGATGGCTGTATCTGAACTGGTCACTTTATCTCTCATAGCTGGACTTAGTAAAGTGAAGGCTCTCACACTTCTCTTCCCGATGGCTGTATCTGAACTGGTCACTTTATCTCTCATAGCTGGCCCTAGTAAAGTGAAGGCTCTCACACTTCTCTTCCCGATGGCTGTATCGGCTATGGAACTTCTTTACCTTTTTTTAAATGTAACATGAGACGAAAGATGAGAAGGAGGTGCTGAGAAGGCTGGGACACGCAGTGAGGAAACTTGACAGCATTGCTATAGTCCCCAGGGAAAGAGTAGGTAGAGCTAGACCAACAAACACATGAAGAGGAGAACTGGAAACAAGTGAAAGTGACGGGGAAGACGAAGGAACTTGAGCTGCTTGCACGTGACAGGAGGACTTGACACATGACAGGAGGACTTGACACATGACAGGAGGACTTGACACATGACAGGAGGACTTGACACGTGACAGGAGGGCTTGACACGGGAAGGAGGACTTGACACATGACAGGAGGACTTGACACGTGACAGAAGGACTTGACACGTGACAGGAGGACTTGACACGTGACAGGAGGACTTGACACGTGACAGGAGGACTTGGCACATGACAGGAGGACTTGGCACATGACAGGAGGACTTGACACATGACAGGAGGACTTGGCACATGACAGGAGGACTTGGCACATGACAGGAGGACTTGACACATGACAGGAGGACTTGACACATGACAGGAGGACTTGACACATGACAGGAGGACTTGACACATGACAGGAGGACTTGACACATGACAGGAGGACTTGACACATGACAGGAGGACTTGACACATGACATGAGGATTTGACACATGACAGGAGGACTTGACATGTGACAGGAGGACTTGACATGTGTTTGCTGGGGGCTTATGCTACTTGGGAAGCTAGAGGATATTGATTGACTGAATATGAAGTTGTGCATGGGACTATCAACCTCATTACGTAAAACAAATTGCTCCTGGAGCCACAGCTGCAACAGAACATCAATGCTTTGCCACAAGGGAACAAACGAACGAATGAACGAACTTTATTTTCAAAGGGTTAAGAATTGGGCGCGCAGGCCCGTCTAACATTCTGCCCTTCCACTCTCACTTATGTTGCAAACTATACCCTTTCATTCCCACATGTACCAATAGCACTGGTGGTACCATAAGAAGACAAATAAAATGGAAAAGAAGAAGAAATTATGATCTCTCTTTTTATGTTTTTTTTTTTCGAGTTTAATATCCTAAAAAATATTCTCCAAATGTAGCTGATATGTTGAGTAACCAATCAAAGTGATAAAGGTAGGGGCAACTGAAAGGTGCTTGGAGAAGAGAACTGATGACAGACATGAAAAATATAACATAGACATGAAAAATATACCATAGACATGAAAAATATAACATAGACATGAAAAATATAACATAGACATGAAAAATATAACATAGACATGAAAAATATAACATAGACATGAAAAATATAACATAGACATGAAAAAGTAACTTGACCAGATGGCACAAGACAGGAAAGATTTTGCTTGATTGTTTTTCAAAGTCACGTGATTCTTAAGGGACTGAAGTTTAATGATGATTATGATAAAGCACAGCAGTAAGCAACCCATCAGTTATAGAGATCTACTTTAGAAACACTAAGTCCTCTAAGGATCTACCTTGATAACAATTATGTCTGTTTTCAGAGTACCACCATTTTAAGTATCTCGGAGCTATTATAGACCGAAAGGGGGGCATCAAAGAAGAGTTGGCCACTCGAAAAGCAGCAGCTGGGAGACTTTTTCAGGCCATAAATCGAGGATTCCTCAGCAAGAGAGAGGTTGGTAAGAAAACGAAGATGGCTGTATACCGCTCCACCTATGTCCCAGTCTTGACATATAGATGCGAGTCATGGGCAATGACCACAATCCACAAAAGCCAGATCCAAATCTCAGACATGAGGTATCTGAGGAAGGTGGTTGAAGTAACAAGGTCAGCAACCAGACGATACGTCAAGGCCTAAAATCCCACACCCTGCAGACCCAAGTAGAACAGTCCCAACTAAGATAGTTTGGCCATGTGTGCAGCATGGGAGAAGATCGGCTACCACGACAAGCATGGGAAACAAACAGACAGGGATCCAGACCCCCAGGACGACCCAGAGTCCGCTGGGAGGACAACATTAGACAATCTTTGAAGGACCGAGGACTAGAATGGAACCAGGTCAGGAGGAAGACTTGCATAGTCTTCAGAGAACAGATTGTGTGATAACAGTGAGCCTAAAAACACAACGTATGGATATCAAGTGAGGACTGTATGAATCAGCGGTGATATAAACTTGAAGTATTAATAAGTCTTCAGAGAACAGATTGTAGATAACAGTGACCTAAAAACCCAGATTTGGTGTCTGATTACTGACTGTATATAGCAGAACAAGAGCGGTGAAGCCACATTAAGAATTAGACAGTATAAAAGCAAGATATAATGAATGTCTATGCTAGAAGAATATCTCAGTCAAGTTAGATGTCGATATCCCATGGCGACAAATGCTTCTCAAGATCTATCAAAATTCAGCCATGTCATAATTATGAATCAGATTTCAGGCCGTGGCCATCCCCCCCCCCCCCCCCCCACCCCCCCCCCTTCTCAGAATTACTCTTTATACTCATTGAAGGAAATAATATCAATGCAATAAAAGAGCAATATGGAAAAAAAAACACCTTTATCAATTGGAGAGAAGAAGCCCCTGTTAAGAAAGATGGCCTCCTCACAAAACAGTGAACTGTCTTGGATACGTTCAAAATGAGTGACAGCTGCGTTTTATTGATGTTATTCTTAAAACTAGAGAAGAATTGTTCCTTTTGAATAAATATGGACTTCACTGCATCGTCAACAATTGTGAAGGATTTTTCATGTGACAAAGTTTATAACGCAAGTTCCAGGGCGGATGAAAGTAGTGAACTGGGTCTTAAGCTTTTTTGTGATGTGAGTAGGAAATATGTAAAAAAGGTAAAGGATCCCGTTACACGCCCATTGAGGCATATTGGGAATATGGTGTTAGGCCCATATTTTCTTAACCATCGGCACACTAGGGGTGATGTGGTCAGCATCACGCCGGCCGCCTTAACCTTCCCAGAGTTGCTCTGGTACCCAATTCATGAGGCTGGGTTTACCTCGGATCCGTTTGCAGTCTAAAGCATCGCACCTCAACTGGGGATCGAACCATGGACCACCGAGCTAGGAAGCCAGTGCACTAACCACTGTGCTACAGGTGCTCTCTATCTAGTTAAATTTTGTTCGGGCTTTTTTGGTAAGAGGATGTTTGGTTTTTTCTCAAAATTTAATGTGTCAACCCTGCTTCTGAATGCCTCTATCCTTTTCCCTTATCGCCCTGTTGGATCTTCAAGCACCTCCGGGGAGAGGGCGGCACCGCCCACTTTGAGAACCACTGGCCTAGACAGAGAATGACAGCGCATGCCTATGGAATGCGTTCAGGCTTGTGAGCAAAAAACACCGTGCTTGTAGCTGTTATAATGTGAAACTTTTAGACTGCTTCCCGGGTTTCCCCCATGCTCCGAATCAGTGGCTATAAATGCCGGGCCCTATAAGACACACAACACAGCCAGGGAATCACAGAATAGGATACAAACGCCCAAATCTCGCCCAACTGGATATCGATATGTCGGTAGTTTCCATTGCATAAATATCCACTATACTTATCTTATAACCCGAACCTTGTTCCCACCTTTTACAATAATACTAACATACGGCAAACCCTGACGCCGCACCTTAAAAAAGACAATTAAAAAAATAAAAGAAAAATATACCAACTTACTGTTTATTACTCAAGATCCTTACTTAAGCAGGGGTAACCTTCAGAATTATGGATAGCACAAGAATGTCAGACCTCACAACAATGATACTGCACTCGCGAATGAAGACTTGAGTGCGCATGAGCAAAAATAACAAGAGACGACAAACTGCACGTTGCGCGCGTGTAGTATTATCTGATTTGTGTTAACTATGAGAATCATAACAGGAGGCATGCAAACAACACCTATTAAAGAACTCGAAAAGATTACATACCACCAAACAGTGGAGGGTTGAAGAAATAGCATGGCACAACAAGAACCTGAAAACGACAGGAGACTAACAGACGATCTAATGTCCCATAGAATAAATGCTCTTGGAAGGGGTAGACTCCACCGAAGCAGCTTTGTTGAATCAACCACAACAAAGATGAGAGTAGATCCCGTAAATGCGGCATCAACAACTAAACCCATATACACTGCTCACGAGCTCCCAGTTTAGAAACAACATGGCCTCACTGAATTGACAGAAAACAATAATAGAATAGAGAGAATGAAGAGCCAGACTGCAACAGAGAGAAAAGCCCTAACTACAAATTACATAGAGAAGCATTACCCGAGCAACATATAGGCCCCATGCATACACAATGGATCAGCAACAAATGCAACAGATGATGCAGGTGGAAGAGTATTTCTGAGCTTAAGCACTGGTACACCAAAAAAAAGCTGTCAGTGGCAACAGGAAAACTCTTAAGTAAATTCAGAGCAGAGAAAGAGGTCTTGAAAACTGCAGAAGAGGTTCTAATGACAGCTTAAAGCACTGAGAGACAAGTTGCTTTCTTTGCAGATGCACTGTCAGTAATTGCAAAGCTGAGGAACCAGACTAATGCAGACGTGGATGATCTAAGAGTAATACTCCACAAACTATTTCATCGATTCAAAAGATTTGTAATACAATGGATCACATCTCATTCCAAC
This sequence comes from Oreohelix idahoensis, assembly GCA_024509875.1. NCBI lineage: Eukaryota > Metazoa > Mollusca > Gastropoda > Stylommatophora > Oreohelicidae > Oreohelix > Oreohelix idahoensis. The sequence continues at coordinate 59,179 of JAMPIV010010461.1, read as the reverse complement.
ATGCACGGCAATGAAGAGTCTGACAGATTGGCAGAGGAAGCAGTGGCGTATCCTGGTAATGCGAGCTAGGCGTGCTGCTACTTAAAATGAATTTGTACGCCTACTATTTAACTTCTTCCCCTCTTAATTTAAAAACCATCTATATTCAATTACGCAACGATAGTTATTAGGATTATATGTCAATTATCTCCGAAATACTAATTAACTTACAACTTGAAACTCACTGTCACTGTAATAATCTGCATTCCCGGCAACTAACAAAAATTAATCACAAAAAACACTGGACGGACACAGCCGATTTTTACAACTCGAGAGCTGCTAGGCCACTGCACGCATGTTCGCATTGTATTGACGTATCTGCCCATGACCCCGTTTCACACAAACCAGTCTTTAGACGTGAATCCGAACGGTCCAGCACGCATTGTGACGGAATTACCCGAGAAACTTCGGGCGATTGCTACAACCAGTAAAAACTGCACTATAAAACGCGTCTGTGGAACTGAAACTAGATGTACTCGTAGATTCTATGCGGGAAAATCCGTTATCCTGATGCGTGCGGTCCGAAAGCAGAACTTAGAGGAGAAATATTTTATAGAATAATAAATTAAATTTGTATCTTCCTTCGGGCATAGGTGTGCGCAGCACGCACAACACACATAGAGAATACGCCACTGAAAGGAAGGTGGAAAGCTACATCAGTCTGATACAAGCATAACTTTCGAAGAAGCAAATACAGGAACAAGTTGGAATCAGAGAATCCTAGATGTATATACCATCTTAGCAGAAGGAACAAGGGGTAATCTTCAGACTCCACTCGGACCACAACAGATTGGGATGCCATCTACTCAACAAGCTAATGATAGGAACTACCGATGAGTGTAGCTGTGGCACTGATAAAATGGCTGCTGAACATCTGCTTCAAAGATGCCCAATATATGAGGAACAGAGTAAGCACATATGACCGTCATCAGTATCATTCCTGGGAAAACTTTATTGAAATACACATAGCCTCAAGCTGACTACTACTTAATTTGAAAATATTCAAGTATGACGTATGAGAGTGTACGAAGAACAAGACGTATCTGTTATGAGTAAAATCATAACATATTGATCGATATCAATAAGGCTTGTTTATAGACCTTGTTGTGGATGTACCGTTTCCTGGGGTACCTCCGGAAGTACGTCACTGTCGTTTGGAGACCAGAAGTGTGTTTTAAAAGTTTGAATATAAAAATGTTACCGGCATGATGGTATGCCGGGTGAAGTTCACACAGATACATAATGTATAATAGGAGGTAAGTGTAACATTTATTTTACAAATGTGAATTTGACATGTTTTTCTTTCTTAGTGGCTATATAGGAGGCTGGCAAACTCAACATATGAAAATTGTATATTAATGAACCACTACAGCAAGCGCTGGGGATTGTTTCTGGCTAGTCGTGCGGAAAACCGGCAGCAGAGGTGACCACAGACGCCGACTGGATCAGTAATGAGTGATGATTATATCACATGTGCTAAAGTGTATAGTATCTTTGTGTGAGATATATAAACTTGTTAATGTTAGTTCAAGCACACATCATTGTTTGCGCTGTCCAAGCACATATTTTACCAGTTAATACCCTGAAGAATATTGGTGATTTCTATTCATCATTCCTGAGTTACGCTGTGTATACTCAAGAATTTAATTACTCTGAGAGATTAGCAAGAGTGGATGGTGACGGAAACCAAGGCGACAGGACTCACCTAGAGTTAAGTTCTTGTAAAAAAGGTATCATCAAAACAGACTTTTATCACTCCCCTATTATGTCTCTATGAAGACGCTTTCATCTAAAATTTCACCAATCTTTCCATTTGTAATTTAACCTGTTAAAGACTAATTCACTATTAAATTTGTTACATGTTTTTTTTAAAACTAAACAAACATGGTCGATTCAGTTATTATATGTATGAAAGCAAACGTAAGAGCACGACCAATATATATATATATATATATATATATATATATATATATATATATATATATATATATATATATATATATATATATATATATATATATATATATATATATATATATATATATATATATATATATATATATATATATACGAGGCGTGTTCAAATGAAACCCGTCCCAGTGACTTTATAACAAATATATGTAAGGTACATCAGCAGGAGTAGTAGAATTAAATACAGCAATTGTTATGAAACAAGTACTCACTGGGGTTCTTTAGAAATAGTCACCATAGGCATTCAGACACGCATCCCACTGCATGGGTAGACGGCGGATGCCGTCCGAGAATAATGACTTTGGTTGCTTATTGAACCATTTGGTCACCGAGGCGCTGACGTCTGCATCGGACTCAAATCGTTGTCCCTTTAGAGATTTTTTTAAGGGTCCGAACAAATGAAAGTCACATGGTTACAGATCGGGGCTGTAGGCTGGGTGTGGCAGAACTTCCCATCTTTTCCTTGCTAATGCTTCCTGCACAATGTTCGCAACATGTGGACGAGCATTGTCGTGCGACAGAATCACACCACGCGAAAGCATGCCGGGTCGTTTATTCTTGATGGCTGTATGCAGGTTGTCTAGTGTGTCTTTGTAGCGGATGGCATTGATGTTCAAGCCAGGCTCTTTAAAGTCAACCAATAAAAGCCCTTCATGGTCAAAAAATGCGGTCAGCATAACCTTACCGGCGGAAATCTGTGACTTGAATTTTTTGGGTTTTGGTGATCCGGGATGTTTCATTGCATGCTCGCTGCTTTGCTGCACGGCTGAAAGTGGTGGCACCACGACTCATCGCCTGCCACTATGCGCAACAGAAATGCATCACCCTCCTCTTCGTAACGCAGCAGGTGGTTCAAACTCCACTCAATGCGTTCTTCCTTATGGCGATGGCTTCTTCTGTCGCAACAATATGCACCTGACCTGGCCGCGGAAGATCTTTCGTTAACTGACGTCCTTCTCGAAACATTCGTGCCCAAGTTTTTCACTGTAGTCTTAGACACACTTTTGTCACCATACACTGCTTTCATTCGGCGATGAATGTCGGCTGGTCGACATCCTTCGGCTGTTAGGAACTGGATCACCGCTCGCTGATCGACCTTGGATGGATTCCTTATCACACCGGCCATTATTTTAACGGTCTGCAGCACAAACAATGAATACTAGGAGAATGAACACTTACACACAGCACGGGCGGGTTTCATTTGAACACGCCTCGTATATATACATTTAGACATATATTTACCTCTAAACAGAGCTATACCATTATAAGAGGAAATTCGCTGAATTAACTCAACTGGGGGCGACGGATCAGATATAAGTTAACAATTGTTCAGCCCAATGCAACATTGTTCTTGACTTCTGAAAATATCTTGTGATCTCCCCCTTAAGGTAGAAGCGTCATTACCTTTCTATCTACATCTCTGCCAAGAGTAATCTTGTGCTAAGGTAGACACCTTTGACGACCCATTTAGATACTCTTGAGTTTTGGCCACTGTTGGACCACTACTGCAAAGCAGGGGAGGCAATCCGTGACACCAATGTCTAATGTTTGAAGGTGAAAACAAATTGCAGAATTATGCAAACATATTTAATTTCTCATGTAGAAAATGAAACATGAAGATCAACACATCACAGACAGAAACTACGAAGATCAGCAGATCGCCAGGATCACATCCATGTCAATAACACCAATCTTTAGCAGGTTGCATAGTTCATGTACCTAGAAAGAATATTTTGTCCAGAAAATGAAAGATTTGACAGAAAAATTGTAACAAGGAGAGGCAGATTCACAGAACTGTGTCCAGAACACGGTCATCAGCTTCTACAAACACAGTCCACGTCACATATAGACGAGGGGCTACCGGAACAATTCAGGTTAACAGTGGCGGCTCCAATGCGTGTTGGTTGGTGGGGATGTGTACTAAATAACAGAGTCATGCTCCAGCTTCTTTTCTGGTCATTTTATCATTGCCCAGCATGCATTTAAACATCCGAATGTTTAGTTCAAGCTAGAAAGAAGGATGGCAGGCGGCATAATGTGCATTCCCTGCCATCCATAAAAGCTCTTCAAATCACTTGGCCATTTCCTTGGTGATGGTACGGGCTACAATGAAAGTGTTTGGCTTGAAAGATCCTGAATACTTCTTCCGTTAGTTTCCCCTTGAACTGAGAGCCATTATCAGTCAAGATTTGGTTGGGAAAGCCTAACCTGGTGAAGATTGTGAGTAATGCCTCTGCCACATGTTTCGAATCGATTGATGACAGGGCTACCGCCTCTCCCCACATGGAACAAGTGTCCACCAGAGTCAGAATGTAACTGTTCCTCCTCTTGGTCTGAGTGAGAGGTCCCACAATGTCCACGGCAACTCTTTCAAAAGGTGTTCCCACTATGGGCATTTCCCCTAGAGTTAATGGAGCAGTCCAATGCTTTGGAGCTACCCGTTGGCATTCTGGACAGGATTTTACATATCTCTTTATGTCTTCAGTTATTCCTGGCCAGAAATAATGACAAGCTATACGCTGTCCTGTTGCGTTGATCCCCATATGACCACTGAAGGGAATCGCATGCCCTAGTTCCAACACTTTAGTCCTATATGAAATAGGAAGGACCAGCTGTCCGTGACCATGGGATCCAGTTCGAGCCTTCCTATAAATCAATTTGTTCTTCATATAGAAGTCTCCCTTGCCTGGAGGTGTATGACATTTGGGCAATTTCTTAAAACAAGGCTTGGGGGTCTTATCCTCCGCATGTGCCTTCCTCATCTCATCTGGATGGGTATTTATGGGATTATCCTCCTCCTTTTTAGACTGTGATCTGGTCTGCACTGTTGCCATGATCACAGGTCTCTTGGGATTCCCCAAGAAGACATATCTACACCCCAATATCAGAGGGTAGATTGGTTCATTTATCACTGCTGCTTTTATGATTCCTTCCACATATCGTGTTTTCACATTTATCCTGGCGACGGGAAGTGTCATGGTCGCTACGTCCTTGGTTGCAGCTTGAATCTCCACTGTTTCTGTGGTGTATTGATCTGCCTGCACCAGGTGAGAACTCACAACTGAATCATAATCTAATCCAGTATCATACAAACACCTTATAGTGATTCCATTGCATGTTACATCTTCACACACTGGGGGGTGGTAAGGTTCCTGTTGTTCAGTAGGGTTGACCTTTACTCCCTTTCTCCCCGTTTTCATTGCAGCGAAATTTGGAGGTATCCTTCTACACCTGTCGGTGTTATGGTTGTCCATCCGACAATTTTTACAATATAATTTACCTTTATGAAAAGGTTTTCTGTCACCATATTTCCTTTCATTGAATTGTGGGGTTTTATTTTTATTGTCATTGCGTGGCCTATCAAACTGTTGCTTACCTTTGTTCTGTTCTCTATGGTCAAACCTATTAAAGGTTTGTGGTGCCTTAAAATTGTCTACCTGTTTCTTTTTATTACCAACTACCTCTGCTTGGGCTGCCTGATACCTCTCAGCGACATTGAGTAACTCACCCAGCCTCTCTGCACCTTGTTCCATGAGAAACTTTCTCAGGTCTGGAGCCATGGACTCTCTTAGCTGCTCAATAATGATCATTTCCTTAAGATCTTGGGTTTTCCCCAGAGCAGTCCATTTCTCCAAGTAGGTCTCTAACCGTGCAGAGAACTGGTGATAGGTCTCACCCGACAGTAGTTTGGCATTCCTAAATTTTTTTCTATAAAATTCTCCGTTCTTTTCGTATCTTAATAAAAGAGCCTGCTTTAGCATGTCATAATTTTCTTGGTCATCTCTGCTCATCTTGGCAAAAACTTCATAAGCCGTTCCACTAAGCCACTGGGATAACTTGAGGCTCCACCTCTCTCTCTCTCTCTCTAACCCATATGTAGTAGCCAAAAGCTCAAACCTACTTAAATACCCTTCTATGTCATCATCTTTCTCAACAAATGGTCTACATGAAAACCCATAGCTGAGGTTGAGGCTCCCTAACTAGCAGTGGCATCTGAGGCAAAGGGGCTGGCACCATTTTCAGGAGCATGGCCTTGAATTTCCAACTCCCTTAGTCGTAGTTCATGCTCCCTTTGTAATCTCTTATCTTCTGCTTCCCTCTCTGCAGCCTGTCTTCTTTCTTCTCTTTCTGTAGCTAGTCTCTTTTCCTCTCTTTCTGCAGCTAATCTCTTTTCCTCTGCTTCCCTTTCAGCAGCCTGTCTCTTTTCTTCTCTTTTTGTAGCTAATCTCTTTTCTTCGGCCTCCAACTTCTTCTCTTCATACTGGAGCCTTTTAATCTCTGCCTCCCTATCTGCCTCCAATGCCCTAGCCTCCTTGTCAGCCTCAATCTGCAGCCTCTTAATTTCTTTGTCAGCGTCTAACTTTCTTTCCGCTTCTTTCTCTAATCTTTTATCTTCTCGGGCAATAAATTTGTCCACCTCTGAAGTTTCATACTGGAACAACTCTGGTCCATCCATGCCCATCTCTTTAGCAGTCTGTACAGCGGCAGATCTGAATTTGGATAGATCAGCCATTCTAACTCAAGTAGGTCTACTAAAGTTCTAAGACAATCTTAAACTTAACTAAACTAATTACTGACTATAATTAACTAATTACTACTGGCTGTGACAACTTATCACTGTAATCTCCTCTTAATTATTTTTATCTTCTTAGGGGTGTTTCTACTGCTAATTTTTTTATTTCTGGAGTTAGTTAATATATGCTGTATGAGATTCCTATTTCAAACATTCATCTAACTATGCCAAATTCAAATCCCGGACTTAGAGACCCCAATATATGTGGTGGGTTTAGATGTTAAGAAGAATGGTGTGCGTATAGTTGTACTTGAGTGAGATCAACTGTGAAGGTCTCTGAGGTAAACAATGGACAACTGTGTTACAGAGTACCTTTCTTGTACCACCCTACGATCTCACTCTAAGTTATATTTTTATTGACTAGCGTGACTGAAAGCTACATAAAGTGTCTAGGGTATTGTAAGAGTGTTGTTAAAGAATCTCAATACAAAAACATATACAAACATATACTAATTATTATGATAAATTCAACTAACTCCAGCTGTTAAATTTTATATTTAAATATATCTTTTGTTAAACTTTATTGGTCCTGAGCCTAAAGTTGTTTTGGTCAGGACTATAGTTCAATGAGAATCAATTTAGATGGATAGGTATATTTACAAATATATATATAAAGATATTTACATACAACAGACAATATGTCCATAGTACATTGTTACAAATGTTCACTTTGATGTTATTTACTCTATTTAAATACTGGTGATGGGAAGCAGGTTGAGGATTGTCATCATCCCACTGTCTTTTGTTTCACTATGATGGTTTATTATAGTCTTTAGGATGAATGTTTTTGTAAGCACAGGAGATTATTATTTAATCGTGATAGATTGTCCCAGGCCAGATATTCAACTTATCTGGATCCTGGAATAAGCCGCAGTTGTAGTCGGTTTGGCCAAACACTTCAGTCTCCTCTGGACTTGAACTTCGTCAATACAAGCAGGTGCCAGAGACTCTTTGAAATCGTGCACACTTCTACAATGAGCGAGTACTAGCACCAGACAAGTGCCAGCAGGAACCCCTGTCGATGCAAGTTATGGTTCTGTCTTAATACCAAACTAATTCCTCCTAATGTACATGAAATCATACATACAAAAGAACATGGTCAGCTCTCTCTGACAACCCTGCTTCTCCCCTTTAGTTTGATGGAACAAATGGTACCAGTTTTCTTTTTCTCTTCCCTAATGGATGCTACGCCTCTGTCATTCCTGCAGTAATCTTTTCCATGCAATAAGATAGGTGTAATGTTCCTGTATGACCATCATATATATATATATATATATATATATATATATATATATATATATATATATATATATATAGTCCTGTAGTTCTAAACTTCTTAGATAGTCCCTTATATGATGGATCAACATCTAGGTCATGCCTAAATCAGCCATGGAACCATTTAATTTCAATCTTTTACATGGCCTTTTCTTTTTTCACACAACCTTTTTTTAATTAAAAAGTCAATAAAATCAATCTTACCACATATCAAGGAAATATAAACAAATAACGATGAATTAGGCAATAGAATATGGCACACTTTTATCACTGCCTCTGTTCAGACTGCTTTCAGATGGTAGTATTATTAATAGAAAGCACAAGTCTGCTCATCGCTTCTTGCTCCTCTGAATATTTTTGGAAAAATGGCAGCGAGCATCCTACTATTCCTATCATGTAAAAAAAACTTTGGCCAATGAGACCAAGCATCTCTTTTTTTGAATGAATTTTTTTTTTTTTTAATTATCTCAAACCCTATGCGTTACTATTACCAACAAGCTTTGTATATTTAGGTCAGCCAATAATATTACGGCTGTCACGAAGTGGTTTTAAGTTTTTAGAGTTTGCCTGAATGAAAACAAGACCCTAGTATGAGAAAGTCTGAGAAGATAGAATTTGATGGAAAATGACATGCCTGTGGACAGGTGGGACTATTGGCTCAAGGGATAGAACCAGGTTTTGGCTCGCCCTTGCCGCTTCGTGACGTCAAGCTGGCTATAATCTCACCCTCCTCTGACTTCCTTTAAATACAAGGAGATAAGGTGTATAAACGACCACAGACACCACTATACAGACGATATAAAGTAAGTATAGTATAGAATAGAAGCTGATCCAGTAAATAATATATGTATATATTTATTTACATACAAGGAAAACATAAAATGGCATATTACGTCATCAAGTCAGTCGATAGCGTGCACTGTTGCACGGCCTGAAAACAAGTAACGATTAAATTGCAAGACCCTCAAAAAAAACCTCAATCACATTTACTCTTCCTGTCACCCTGCTGAGGAACAATAAAATGGTTAGTGCTTTAAAGTACTCTGATCTTGTGGGGCTGTCAACTTTAGCCTCCACTCTCTAGTACCACTAAGATTGCTACTGTCTCAGTCCTGTTGACTCTTCCTCAACGAACGGCTACACAGCTTTCTACTAGTTAGGCGATAGGCGCCGATAACTACACCACAAGAAATGCTAAAATAATAGACTTGGTTTTTTCGAACGCAGACTCAGTGTCTATCCGTCCAATGGATACTGAACAGACCCTACTGGTCTTGTCTATTTTCTCCCTCCTTCTCTATCTCTCTCTCTTGGTCTCAGTGTCTCTCTAACACTCGAGGGCTGATGATGCGGCGTCTCCGTTACTCTCTTCTCTCGATTTCTATCAGGACCTAGGTATGGTAACCCTGTCACCTGTTCCTGATTTTGGTGATGACGATGTTCGGATATCAAGCATGAGGGACTTGATTAACTGTAGACGCTTCTCTGCTGCTGAGCAAACTTTCCCCTTTTCTCCCACTCCGGATTTAGAGGAAGACACAGCCTTGATTTCTGGCTGTATGAAATTGAAACCAGTCTCCCGGCCACCTGCCGTTGCTAGAGACTATAATAGCGATGCTCTCGGCTGTATGATAAATAAATCTCGGTCCCGCTGAAGCATAGGGACTTCACTGCCAGAGACCATAGGTCTGACCCTTAAGATAGGTCCTGTTGCCGTGGGTAATTTTGCACATGGGCAAATTTACGCTCCCCCACTATTCTTGCCGCGACTCGCTGAAATTAAAAGAAGATGCGTCTATTGTATAACAATTCCAACCTAACGCATCTCTAACCTAACTCCCCTTCACTCGTCATTTACAACAATACATAAAATAATATTGCCCACGTGGCTCACTCGTCATTACAACAATACAAAAATTAATATTACCCACGTGGCACTTAAATCTCTCTCCTCCCTCTCCCCTTCTCTCCTAAAACCCGCCAGCCAAGTAAACAAAACCTGTCTGACGGGCCACTTGGCCGTCACACATGGCTACCCACGTGTCAACATTTTCGACTCGGGAACTTCTTTTGTCCGAAATTCCGGGTCTCCCTTTTTTTTTACATTTACACATGAGGTTTCCTACTTAAGCCCCAATTTAAATGAAATCTCGCTATAGGAATAGTTTACTCCTCTAAGCAGTAAAATTCACTTACAACGTAAATCTGAACCCTCCGACAATATTTCTCACATTTAAGGCTCAGTAAAATTATCGAACGCACCAGGGATTTCCCCATAAAATTACATTAGTAACTACACAGAAATAAATGGTGGTTTTACATAACATTCTACAAATATGGGCACGCGTGTTTCTCACAACTTCCCACACTCCTAACTACTGCCAAAATCATAGAAAGAATAAGCACACTGTTGCATTTACGTCGTTCTTCAAAAAATGATAATGGATGGCACTATCGTTTATTTTAAAACTGAAAAGTTAATGTCCCCCGAAGAAATTAACTACGGACGAAATTCTAAACGAACCACTAATAAATAAACGATAATAAAATCCTTCATACCTATTATCGCTGGTTTTTCCCACAGTGGAGAACGATAAATCGACGTCGACCGGCTGACAATTATTTCTTACAATAGAGACCTGGGCCGCCTTTTCACTGCCTATTTATACACACCGGGGCCACTCCTACGCATCGTCGCGAAACCCGCGTGGCTTAAAATTGCGTCACGTTACCTGACGGCCGCGTGCTTCCGGTCTCGTCATATCGCGTGCCGGAAATGGCGATTGTTTCGTAAACAATGAAATCTACGGGAATCGCTAAAAATCATAAGAAAGTAAAACTGGCCGAGTGAAAAATAAATCTACCATCGTAAAACGACCCCATTTAATTTATCTCCTCAAAAATACCAAAAACGATATATATTCAAATGAGAAGAAAAAAAATGATGAAAATTCAAAATAAAAGAACAGGATCGGCCCGGAAATACAAATTAGACGACAGAAATACAAAATAGACGACAGAATCGGGCCGGTTGAAAGACAGAATTACAGTGTGGCATCACATAAGTCCCCCCTTTCAAGTACGGGAATCCGTGCTAAATCACTGAAATCTCTGGAATTCATACTGGTCCGTATCTAGATCTACATCCTGATCTAATCACTATCGTAATTAGCATTATCATACAGGCCCATCTCCATATCCTTGAGAATCTTTGCAAGCCCTGGATCGTGAGGGTCACGCCAGGGGATTTTCTCCTGTCGACTGCAACATGACTGGTCGCCCTTCCTCCTCCCTCTCGTGTGTTTCCTTCGCCCACGAATTTTCCTGGCGGCGCGTGGTAAATACTGATTACCAGATGGTGCGACCTCCCAGTGTTTTGAAACAGTCTGACTGGCTTGGCCAGACATTGCCGTAACATGGCGTAACTGTTTGCGGTTGACTGAAGAACCGTACACATGTTCCTTCTTGTCAGTATTTCCCTCCTTTGAAAGATGTAATACCATCGGGGGCCTAATTCCCGACGACAAAGAAGATACTTCTGAAGTAAGAGGCGTCACCACTGTTTGACCTTTAGGCTGAACAGGGCTGACAGGCGAATACGCCTCTGTAAATAACATTCCACTGTCTTTAGAGGCGTCTCTCCTCCTCATAGCAAGACAAGGATGTTTGAGCTCCCGTGGGGCTCCGTGAATTTGGGGCTTTCCCCTTTCACTTCTCTGGCCTGCAGTAGGCCCCCTTGCAGTAACAAGGATCGGTGTGGTGGGGTTTCCCAAAACTAAGTATGGGCTTCCCAGGATGAAATCATGTGCTGGCTGTACCATTACAGCTGCCTTGATGGTGCCAGACACAAACTTGCATTTCACCTCAATATTGGCTACAGGCAGACGCTATGAGATCCCTCTTTTCAAAATTCCACCAATCTCAACTATTTCTCCTGTCCATTGCCCTGGTTTCACCAAATGACGAGCTATGATACTGGGGTAAGTAAGCCCGCTGTCAAACAAACACGTAGTGGCCGTCCCATTCACTACGGCTGGTCCACTGTTAGAGAACAACTTCTCTGCCTGGACTGGTTCCAATTTATTCCCTTTAGTCCATCTCACCGGTCTTAAACAAGCCGCCTGGTGAGCTGGGGGTTTGTTCATGCACCGAGATGTCCAGTGGGAAGTGGTTCTACAATTCTGACAATACCTCTCATTATCTCCTCTGTTCCTAACGGGTTCCTGAGAGGTTGTTGTCGGTGCTCTGTTATGCTGCTGGGGGCGCAAGTTATAACCAGAATGAGGCTCCTTGCGAGAAGGCCCTGGTTGCTGCTGAGCTGGTGAAGTGGCCGACTGCGATGATGAAGCTCCTTTGTCTGCGGCTGGCAGGTCTGGGTTTTTCCGTTTCTGTCCCAGTACTTCGGCCTGTGCTGTCTGGTACCTTTCGGCGAACACGATAATCTGATCACGTTGCTGGGCACCCTGCTCCGCCAGATACCGCCTCAAGTCGGGGGACATGTTTGCTTTTACCTGTTCACACAGAACTAACTCCTCCAATCCTTCAAAAGTTTTTGCCAGTCCTGACAGTTCCCTCCACCGGGTTAAGTAATTCCTCACCCGCTCTGCAAACTGAGCGAAACTCTCTCCCTTTTCCGGTCTGCTCTCTCTGAACATGGTTTGGCATTTCCGGGGTGTCCACTGAAACCTTTGTAATAAAGCGTTTCGCAGTGCTTCGAAGTTGTTCTGATCATCTATGAGCAGCTTGTTGTAAACTTCATACGCATGACCTTTGAGCGATTGTGATAATTTCAGACACCAAAGACTCTCATCCAACCCGTATGCCTTTGCCATTCTTTGAAATTTCTCCAAGAACACGTCAATCTTTTCATTCCCGTTAGGGAACGAGTCAAATGGGAAGCTCATGGCTGCCATCCGGGGCCCTCCGTTTCCTGAGGTGTCTGTTGCTCCTGCTCCGGGTGAATCGCCATTAGCTGAACTGCCTTCCGAAGATCGGTACTGCAGTTCCAGAGAACGCAGGGCAAGTTCATGCTGTCTCTCTGCTGCCTTTTCCTCTTTTGCTGCTTCCAATTTCCGAAGTTCCATCTCTGCTGCGGCTGCCCTCTCTTCTTTTGCTGCTTCTGCGGCGGCTGCCCTCTCCTCTTTCGCTGCTTCTGCGGCGGCTATCCTTTCCTCCTTCGCTGCTTCGGCGGCGGCTATCCTTTGCCTTTCCTCAATTTCTGCGGCGGCTATCCTTTGCCTTTCCTCAAGTTCCCGTTGATTATGCCTATCATTTTCTCTGATCATGTAGGCTTTCGTCTCCTCTTTATCCATTCCCATGTCCTGGGCAGCGTCGCGCCAGGCAGCTCGTAACTTGGCCATATCCGCCATCTTACCTGTAAACTGCTGTAAGTTCACAAATACAGAGAAATGACAGAAAAGGAAAAGAGAAGGAACAACCTGTTACGTAATATAAAATACTCCCTCTATAACCGCTGTTCCAAAAATCCGACCTCAGACTAGCACCAAGTCTGAATAATAACCTGAGAAAAATTTCGTTAAGAAGCTACCAAAAACTAAATTACCTTCCTGTTATAGAAAAATATGTCGGTATGCCATCTAATTACCACTAAGTCAGATAAATCAAAAATACTACCAAAAATCTACTAGACTGCACCCTGTGGAAAAACCTACAACTGGATCAGTTCTAATAGCTCAAGTCTAGGGGATATTTAAAGAAACTCTATTCTCAGAAAACTTTCTAGAGACAATCTATGAATATAGATCACAGAATTGATCTCACCAGAATGATCCACCGGACGATTGCCGCCCACTTGTCACGAAGTGGTTTTAAGTTTTTAGAGTTTGCCTGAATGAAAACAAGACCCTAGTATGAGAAAGTCTGAGAAGATAGAATTTGATGGAAAATGACATGCCTGTGGACAGGTGGGACTATTGGCTCAAGGGATAGAACCAGGTTTTGACTCGCCCTTGCCGCTTCGTGACGTCAAACTGGCTATAATCTCACCCTCCTCTGACTTCCTTTAAATACAAGGAGATAAGGTGTATAAATGACCACAGACACCACTATACAGACGACATAAAGTAAGTATAGTATAGAATAGAAGCTGATCCAGTAAATAATATATGTATATATTTATTTACATACAAGGAAAACATAAAATGGCATATTACGTCATCAAGTCAGTCGATAGCGTGCACTGTTGCACGGCCTGAAAACAAGTAACGATTAAATTGCAAGACCCTCAAAAAAAAACCTCAATCACAGTCACTCTTCCTGTCACCCTGCTGAGGAACAATAAAATGGTTAGTGCTTTAAAGTACTCTGATCTTGTGGGGCTGTCAACTTTAGCCTCCACTCTCTAGTACCACTAAGATTGCTACTGTCTCAGTCCTGTTGACTCTTCCTCAACGAACGGCTACACAGCTTTCTACTAGTTAGGCGATAGGCGCCGATAACTACACCACAAGAAATGCTAAAATAATAGACTTGGTTTTTTCGAACGCAGACTCAGTGTCTATCCGTCCAATGGATACTGAACAGACCCTACTGGTCTTGTCTATTTTCTCCCTCCTTCTCTATCTCTCTCTCTTGGTCTCAGTGTCTCTCTAACACTCGAGGGCTGATGATGCGGCGTCTCCGTTACTCTCTTCTCTCGATTTCTATCAGGACCTAGGTATGGTAACCCTGTCACCTGTTCCTGATTTTGGTGATGACGATGTTCGGATATCAAGCATGAGGGACTTGATTAACTGTAGACGCTTCTCTGCTGCTGAGCAAACTTTCCCCTTTTCTCCCACTCCGGATTTAGAGGAAGACACAGCCTTGATTTCTGGCTGCATGAAATTGAAACCAGTCTCCCGGCCACCTGCAGTTGCTAGAGACTATAATAGCGATGCTCTCGGCTGTATGATAAATAAATCTCGGTCCCGCTGAAGCATAGGGACTTCACTGCCAGAGACCATAGGTCTGACCCTTAAGATAGGTCCTGTTGCCGTGGGTAATTTTGCACATGGGCAAATTTACGCTCCCCCACTATTCTTGCCGCGACTCGCTGAAATTAAAAGAAGATGCGTCTATTGTATAACAATTCCAACCTAACGCATCTCTAACCTAACTCCCGTTCACTCGTCATTTACAACAATACATAAAATAATATTCCCACCTGGCTCACTCGTCATGTACAACAATACAAAAATTAATATTATCCACGTCGCACTTAAATCTCTCTCCTCCCTCTCCCCTTCTCTCCTAAAATCCGCCAGCCAAGTAAACAAAACCTGTCTGACGGGCCACTTGGCCGTAACACATGCTACCCACGTGTCAACATTTTCGACTCGGGAACTTCTTTTGTCCGAAATTCCGGGTGTCTCCCTTTTTGTTTTTACATTTACACATGAGGTTTCCTACTTAAGCCCCAATTTAAATGAAATCTCGCTATAGGAATAGTTTACTCCTCTAAGCAGTAAAATTCACTTACAACGTAAATCTGAACCCTCCGACAATATTTCTCACATTTAAGACTCAGTAAAATTATCGAACGCACCAGGGATTTCCCCATAAAATTACATTAGTAACTACACAGAAATAAATGGTCGTTTTACATAACATTTTACAAATATGGGCACGCGTGTTTCTCACAACTTCCCACACTCCTAACTACTGCCAAAATCATAGAAAGAATAAGCACACTGTTGCATTTACGTCGTTCTTCAAAAAATGATAATGGATGGCACTATCGTTTATTTTAAAACTGAAAATTTAATGTCCCCCGAAGAAATTAACTACGGACGAAATTCTAAAAGAACCACTAATAAATAAACGATAATAAAATCCTACATACCTATTATCGCTGGTTTTTCCCACAGTGGAGAACGATAAATCGACGTCGACCGGCTGACAATTGTTTCTTACAATAGAGACCTGGGCCGCCTTTTCACTGCCTATTTATACACACCGGGGCCACTCCTACGCATCGTCGTGAAACCCGCGTGGCTTAAAATTGCGTCACGTTACCTGACGGCCGCGTGCTTCCGGTCTCGTCATATCGCGTGCCGGAAATGGCGATTGTTTCGTAAACAATGAAATCTACACGAATATATGATTTTTATGGGGCTACGTGGCTTGGTTCAATATTCCATATTTTTTTCCATATTAGTTGTTGATTTTTAAACTACCCCCTGTTCAATTCTTTTCTCATGTACTTTCAAGCTAATTACGAGAGTTTATGTCATTCGCAATAAGAGCTAAGCGTGTTTCCCTGACCGTAGTGTCCATTTTTTCTAACTTTTTCATCGTATTGTGAAACCGCCTAAGGGCAATACTAGCAAGTTAGTTTTATTTTTAGAAACAATTGTGAGACGTGATTTGCGTTGGTTATCTATCCGTCCCCTCTCCCCTCTACAATGTATTTAGGCAAATACTTAGTTGACCTAGGAAAGTGTTACGTTTGTCTCAAGGACGAATTTGAACAATTGGGTACCCTTTTTGGTTCGGCTAAGGCGTTATCAATTAATAAGCTGAAGGCGTAGGCGACGCCAACAATGAAAATTTTTAGTACTATCCTATCTTTGACTTTATGCACTATACTGTTATATTCTAATTTAGATATTGTATTTAGAAGTTCACCACACAGATCACACACAGAATTATGCTTACTACCAGCTCAACAGAAGAGAACAAGTGGTAATCTTCAGACACCGCACTGGCCACACCAGATTGAGATATGATCTATTCAACAAGCTAAAGATAGGAACTACCGATCAGTGTAACTGTGGCACTGATAAAATGACTGCTGAACATCTGCTTCAAAGTTGCCCCTTATATGCGGTACAGAGAAAGTGCATATGGCCGACGCCAGTTCCTTTCGTGGAAAAGCTTTACGGGGATTCAAATAGCCTCAAACTGACTACTGCTTTCTTTGAGAACATTCAAGTGGACATCTGAGAGTGTGCGAAGAAGAAGAAGAAGGAGAAGGTTACCTGTTTTTACTCACTGATTGTACCACGTGATTGAGATCTACTTGAACCTTCGGCATTTCTCTGGTACTCGCTCAATGGGGGCTAATTCTAAAATACATAACTCATTTATTGACTCTCGTTAAATATAAGGGATATAACTCCTGCTCTTTAACGACATCTCTTTTCTAACAACGGCTACCTCGCTTTGATCATAATCTGCCTCTTTTGATACACAAACGTTTGCTGTAAGAGCATGTAAAGGCTTAATGCAGGCTTACTGCGAGAGAGCTTGTCACGCTGTTGGCTCCTTGCTCTCCACACTGGTGCGGCGCGAATGGATAGTAGGTGGGGCGGAAAGATTCAAAGACAGTCAAGGATTCAGAGACACTTTCAAAGAATTCAAATGCCAGTTATCCGCGGCATATTGTTGTGAACAGGGATTGTCAGCATTGACGCAGTATCAATGACTAGGAAAGAGAAAGGCGAATTTGTTTTGATGAGGAGATGCGAGTTTGTTTTTTCTCAAAACAAGACCTGATATAAATGAGATTACATCACAAAAACAAGCTCACCCCTATCATTGAATTTGTGTATTTTGTGAATGAATCATGTTTTTATGTGGCTGTATTGTTTTAAACTTTCTGGATGTCTCATGATCATTTTATAAAGTAATTGTGTTCTTTGGTACAAATAAAGCACTGCTAGAAGTTGATTTGTTATTTTTGAAGGTATTTCTTATCAATACAAAAATTCAGTTATTACAAATAAGGGAGGGAAACCTGAGGCCTGTAAACAGTAAATTAATATGAAATTAATATGAAACAAATATAAAGGTATGTTATCAGGCACTCGCAGGAAATAAAGAAGTAGAACACCAGACAACAGAAAAACAACAGACATGAGTGGCTTACCCAGGATTTGAACACTGGACCTTCCGTGCGACAACCCCGCCTAGCCATGCAAGCGAATCACACTATCCGCTCTGCCATCTACGCATCATCAAAAAATGATGTTTCAATGGCAGGTAAATAGTGCGAACCACAATACACGACACCAGAAGTCCTCCATGGGCAGTTCAGCCTATTAATGACGCATATATATTAATTTACTGTTTACAGGCCTCAGGTTTCCCTCCCTTATTTGTAATAAATGTTTGTACAATACCAAACCTACCCACTATCCTGTTCTCACTGTTCTAGTCTACTATCATTTACTGGACACAGTATTAAGGTCCTAAGGGTCTTGTTGGATTCGGCCTATACTGCTTGATAGAAATACAACAGAAGTGATTGCGTCATTAATAGGCTGAACTGCCCATGGAGGACTTCTGGTGTCGTGTATTGTGGTTCGCACTATTTACCTGCCATTGAAACATCATTTTTTGATGATGCGTAGATGGCAGAGCGGATAGTGTGATTCGCTTGCATGGCTAGGCGGGGTTGTCGCACGGAAGGTCCAGTGTTCAAATCCTGGGTAAGCCACTCATGTCTGTTGTTTTTCTGTTGTCTGGTGTTCTACTTCTTTATTTCCTGCGAGTGCCTGATAACATACCTTTATATTTGTTTCATATTAATTTCACAAAAATTCAGTGTGGCGCGAGCAAATGTTCATCCCGAAAAGGTGGCCCAGAGAAACAAGTTTCTGAACCACTGCTCCAAAGGAAGCGAAAAGATAAATGATGACAAAGATGTAATCAGTGAATGTGCAGACTTTCAAAAGTCAGTACACTAAGAAGCATAGAAGCAGCATCAGAATATGTGTAACAGTGAGACATGGATGTGTTGGTTGAAATGTCTTGCGGGAGCCGCGGTAGCATAGTGGTTAGTGCACTGGCTTCCTAGCTCAGTGGTCTATGGTTCGATCCCCAGCTGAGATGGGATTTTTTAGGCCGCAAACGGCTCCTGGGTCGACCCAGTCCCAACTGGGTACCAGAGCAACTCTGGGAAGGTTAAGGCGACCTGCGTGATGTTGACCACGTCACCCCTAGTGTGCCGATGGTCAAGAAAAAATGGGCCTTACACCATATTCCCAATATGCCTCAATGGGCGTGTAACGGGATCCCTTCGTCCGATTCTTTGACAATACATCCCATGTATCTGAGTGCTGACAGTTCATATTATTGGATACCTTCTTCTTCTTTGTTCGTCTACAGACTTCCACATTAACGACTCTAGTAAAGGCAGAAGTCAGCTCAAGCTCCCTGACATCTAAACAGTTTTTCGTAGGTTGTTGCCATATGCTATTCCTTTCACTGCTGTATATTGAGCAGGATTACAGCTGAGGATTGGCTGTAATGTAGCTGATGTCACAGGAGCACAGATCTGTTGTGTCAATCCTGTACTTGTTGTATAGATGGTCCTTCAATCTGTCCTGTCCAGCAATGACATTGTCTCGCCTAGACAGCAGATGACTGACATAATTATTATTATTATTATTATTATTTTCGGCAACAGGCTGCGAAAACAAAAACTCTATTTTGAATCTAAGTTAATCGAACAGTGTTCCACTTCTTGAAGAGAATCCCAGTACTTTTCAGTGCTGCTATATACTGTAAACATAATTACAAAAATTAAAAAATTACCAATTCAAAAACCAACAAACACCAAATATATACATTCCAAAGAATGTCAATAGCGAGACAAAGCAATTTAGAATCAAGGAAGAAAATACATTACAAACACCATAGACAATAAACAATGCCACAACAAACGACAGATAAATTACAGCCTGGAAGAGCCAACAAACAAGACAAACAACAATGTAATACTCTGTATAGAATTACGAACACTATATACCCTAATTTTAACCCATATGGGGTTGAACTGAGTATCCAGTGCAAACGACAAACACTGATTTTCATTTGCATTGTCCAAAAACCAAACCAAACCAATCATTTTTTTTAATTTGCCTGGGTGTTCTCTTTGCCATTTGGACTTGAATGTGGCGTTTATATTTATTTTTGCCATTTCATGAGTTGCCCCTATTTCACTTTGTTGTAGCGCTCTTCCAAAAGGTTGTTATTGCCGGGAGTTGTAGTGAGGATAAGCTCTCACTGCAGATAAAATACTTCTATGGCACGCGCATCAAACAGCCTCTGACAACCAAGTCCAGCTCCCGGCCTTCACGTGTGGCTCAATTTGAGCCCGGCGGAACTGTTTCCACTGACGGGAGAAGGGGCAAAGGCGAGCGACTGGCGCCTTAAAACCAGCAGCTTCGGGCAGATAGGGCTCGTGATCCTTGGTTGGTAGCTTATCTAAGAGAAGGAACTTTGAATTCAAACCACCGCTGCCTTGCGGGAATATCCATTTATGGAATTGGCTTCGGGAGTAAACCCTGAGGATAAATCCGGAGTCGGAGTCCATAAGGCAGTCTAATGTCGATTCAACATTATTCTGGCATCTCCTGCGACATGGCTGGTACAAAACTGTATCGGCTACTGCCGTTCCTTTGGATCTACCGGCTGTGTGGAGAGGGGGAACATGCTGCATGGGCAACAGCTTGATCTCCATATAACTGTGCCCAAGCTCGCGCCCTGGAGAGGACACTCCAGCTTCACCCTATAGGTGTCGGCAAAACACGGGAAGTAGCTACGCCTGCAGCCCTTGATGGTGTCAACAGTCTGCCAACTATGGAGGAGCTGGATGCCGAACCAACATTAGAGGAACTCAGCAAGGCCATTGATAGCTTGGCCTCTGGCAAAGCACCAGGCAGTGATGGGATTCCTCCTGATTTAATCAAATGCTGTAAGAGCACGCTATTACATCCCCTGCATAGGATGCTGTGCCAGTGCTGGGAAGAGACAACTATTCCTCAAGACATTCGAGATGCCAAGATTGTAACACTGTATAAAAATAAAGGAGACAGAAGTGATTGCAATAACTACAGAGGTATCTCTCTTCTTAGTATTGTTGGTAAGGTTTTTGCCAAAGTCATCTTAATGCGACTGAACAAGTTAGCTGAGCGCATATATCCAGAGTCACAGTGTGGATTCCGAGCTGGCAGATCAACAACAGACATGATCTTCTCTCTCCGCCAGCTTCAGGAAAAATCAAGAGAGCAGAAAAGACCATTATATATCGCCTTTATAGACCTCACAAAAGCATTCGACCTGGTTAGTAGGGATGGACTCTTTAAAATCCTCCTGAAAATAGGCTGCCCTTCTAAAATGCTGGAAATGATAAAGTCATTCCATGACGGCATGAAGGGAACAGTCCAATATGCTGGAAGCACGTCACAGCCCTTTGATATACGAAGTGGCGTTAAACAAGGCTGTGTTCTGGCTCCGACCCTCTTCGGAATCTTCTTTGCCTTACTCTTGAAACATGCATTCAGAGATGCAACTGAAGGAATATGACTTCACACTAGGTCAGATGGCCGTCTGTTTAATCTTTCAAGGCTGAAGGCAAAAACAAAAATCAGAAGGGTCACTATAAGAGACTGTCACGTAGGGTTTATATTCATTTAATTTCCTACATCTTCTTCCTATTCTTTCACATAAACTCTCTCTTTTATTATCTCTGTATTTCATTTTTCCTGTATATTTTTTCATCCATTCGTTTTGCGTATATTATTTTCATATAATTCGCAAACTTTACCTGTTTTCCCTTCTCTTAAACTGAGAATCGCGCTAGGACGATATTACGTAGATGTCAGGGCTGCAGGGCGTCATAAGGCGTGATAAGTCGGTTCGCTGAACATAGGACGTAGCAAATCGTCTACATTCTCACCGAGCGCGCGAGCTTCTTCTCGGCATTAGTCCCGGTGAGGTGTGATACTTTACATCTGCACCGGGCAGTATCCAGACATTTGGCTGGAAAATCCCAAACTGACACGGCGCTCACTTGGGCAATGGAGTCAGGCTGTCTGGGATTTGAAACTGACACGCGTACATCGTGGTCAGTAGGTGACAGTTACGACACGCGTTAAGCGGACGTAAATGTTGGGAGTAGGGGAGATAATTTCGCTTGGCGAAATAAGTTTCGACCCTTTGTCTGATTTTAAGATATTGGCCAAGTTTGAAACTTTAATTTCATTCTCGCTCATAGACTCCACAGTAGATAGGTCGCTCGAAAAACAGAATAGCTGTTAGCGAAGATCTCAGTTTGTTTCGGCAATTTGTCGAACTTCTAGACTTCCAGAAATATTTTCAGCATTTTTATTCTTAAGTTGTGCGACTACCTGTAATTCTGTGGTTGAGGTAATTAATATGATAGATATATAGATTTTGTGAGTGTTAAAGTGTTAAATCGCTTAATTCAGTTAAATCTATTTCTTTAGCGCAGAAGAGAAATAAAGTGGTAGGCTATTATATTTTCTAGGGAAGCATTCAGTGGAAAGCAGACTAATTAAAATTTCTAGCTTATAACGGCAATTGTAGCTATTTATGAATTTAATTTAACTGCTAATACTCAGTCGAGTGTATTTTTCTAAACTAACGTATAAACTCTAGAATCCAGCCTCATGAATGATGACGGGATACGCACGTGTTCCTAATTTATGAGGAATGCTGATTTTTAAATATAACTTACGTCACGGGAAGTTTAAATGATAAGCAAAGCTCTCTGCTTGCAAGTTTAAATGTAAGTTTTAACCAGTACAGATTCTGTTTATTATATTATATGTGTTATTTTTCCTCCACACAGTGAAAGTTTTGGGGTGACCCTAACTTTACCAGCACCTAGTAGTAGTTTCCATACTTGTGAAGAAATAGACAGTCCTTATTTTGAACCACGTGGGTTTTCTCAAGTAACACTGATCTGACGGTGCAAGTTAGACAGAAATACTAATATCCCTATAACGGGTTTTCAAAGACTGTAATGATAAATACTGGACCTTGGAGCCAGCACTTAATTTCTTCTAGAAACTCTATATAATTTGCTGCCTGGTGGCGTGAATATTAACAATCATTTCCCGACTAGATTATATCTTGTGGACAAATCTATGGTGTGACTAAAGTGAATCCTATACTGAGGGAAGGCACCGACCTGACATTCATCATTTTTTTTTTAGAAACCTACGCTATTGACACTGTGCTCTGTTAACTCCCGCGCCTGGAATAATTGTTAGGTGACTTAATCAGACATTTGAACAAATTTGCATACCCAAGTAGTCGTTCCCGGAGACTCCAAGTTAAACAGGTCTTTTGGAACTGGGGACTTCTTGGCAGTAGACTGCATTTTTTGAGTCTGTGTGAAAATCTAAAATCAATGTGTTCCAAGAGGCAGCAAGCAAAGTCGTGAGTACTAGTGTGAGAAGCCATGGCGGAATGAATGAGTGTACGCTGGTTTGAGTGATATTTTTCACTATTATATCTTTGACACCCTGTTGCTGTCCTATTTGTTTTTTTTCAATCTGCATAATTTGTTGCTAAGGCTAGAGTTCTTGTGTTTTTGTCTTAGGTTAAATCAGATTTTTTTCAAACTCTGTGCATATAATTACGAGATAAAACAAAGAAAAACTCTTAGACTCAAACCCTATGTATCTGTGACTCTGGCGCCATCATCTGTTCTCTTAACGGGGCCGGGCTAAACCTAGAGTTAACACTATAACGGGGCTATCATCCTTGCAACATTTTCTTGATTTTTTATGACTATGTGTATATGTATTTTCCTTGATGTACTTTCTTTGATGTTGTGAGCCGATTTTTCCTGATAATAAAAATCGCTCTTGAACTTAATAATCGTGTTTGGTCAGCTCGTTCTAGATAATATATATATCATTGTTATAGTTTCCCACGTCTGTGTGTTTACCTGTCGTCACGTGTATGTGCGTGCCTGTGAGTGATAGAAATATACGTAATATGTATATTGGTGTAGTCTGTCTGACGCTGTAACAACTGTTGTAGAAGATAGGTGAGAGAGAGAAGAATTCTTTTCGCTTTCAGAGACAGCCACTATATCAAATCTATCATCTCACGTGTGTGGAAATTCTATTACCTTTCACAAACTCTCACTGAGTCTATCACCTATTCAAACCTATTCAGAAGGGACCAAACCTAGTCTTAATTCTCCTATCGGAAATCTACGACAAATGAGGGCTCGTTTCCGGTCTTTGAACTTAGAATAGGAAGACGAGTACGACAAATGAGGGCTCGTTTCCGGTCTTTGAACTTAGAATAGGAAGACGAGTACGACAAACGTGGACTCGTCTATCTGGATTTTGAACTTAAGATTCTGTATTCTGATATAGAGTAAGAGTGTGATGTCTTGTGAGTTGTTATATCTTTAAATAATTACCCCCTAGACTAGCGATCTGTTTACGGGCGTGCTGACCACACAAACTAATAAGTTTTTTTTTTTCCACAGCATCTTTGAATAATATACATTTTGGTTACAGGTTGATTTGTCGGGATATATGTTAACTGCTGATTGTAATACTAAATGCTGGTAAAGTGGTGAGTGTATAACATTCACTGGGTACTGAGGCAGAACGGCGTTTGAACTAAGTTAAGGAGTGTGTTTCGGACTTTTTTGTCCAGATTAATTCCCTCCCTTACCCGATCTGACTTCAGGGGCGAACTTATAGTGGATTTTTAAAAAATTAAGGGATTATTTTTCTCTTTAATTTTTGCAATATTCTTTTGCTTTTCCACTGTAGCAACTTAATTTTCAGTTGTAATCTTAACTACCATTTATTTGGCGTAGTCGTGTTTTGCATTGAGTGCTTTATTGCCGATAATAGCAGCGATAGTTAGATTTTATTTTGGAGGAGGTATCCCAGGGTTAAGGATATCATCTTTTGAATAATTTGGTAATTTTTTTTTCTCGTAAGTGGTAGGAACCAGGTTATTCTTTTTCCTATTTTCTATCTCCACGTGTCTCAGTCACTGACATAATATGGCCGAGAGGGCAAAGCTTAGACAACTTCTCAGGGACGAAGCGAGAGAGGAGGGACTGGAAGGAGAGGAAGCGAAAGCTTTTGTCAGAGACGAACTTGAGAGATATGATGCAGAGAGGAAAGAAGAAGCAGACCGTCTATTACAGCAGAAGAAGATTGAGGAAGAAATGGAAATCCGCAGGGAGAGAGAAAAAGAGAAGGAGAGACAGCATGAGAAGGAGAGGGAGGAGAGACAGCATGAGAAGGAGAGGGAGGAGAGACAGCATGAGGAAAGAGAAAATGAGCAACGACGACAGCATGAGCTGGCGCTTAAGACTCTAGAGTTCCAAAGCCGTGGTGCTGCCTCTACCTCCAGCAATGGAGAGTCTTCTCCTCATTCTTCCTTAACTGACCCTGCTAACACTCAATCTCTTCAACTAAATGCTATGTCTTTCACTCTTGAATCTTTTCCTTGTCCTAATGAGAAGATTGACACATGGTTAGAAAAATTTGAGAAAATTGCAACTCTGTACGGGTTAGAGAGGTCGCGTTGGAATATGAAACTTTCCCAGGCCCTAAAAGGTTCTGCTTATGATGTTTATTCTAAGCTGGAAAGTAGCCAACAAGACGACTACGATGTGTTGAAGAAAGCGTTACTGGAGCGCTTTGAAATGAACGCTCGCAAGTTTTTGCAACTGTTTCGCAACAGCCGGAAAGAGAATTCTGAAACTTTTCACCAGTTCTCATCTCGTCTTAAGGGATATCTAACAAAGTGCCTTGAGCTTTCGCAGCTCCCCTCTACCTATGAAGGTCTTGAGGAACTTGTTCTAACTGAACAAATAAAGAACACTTTGTCTGCTGATACCCGGAGATTTCTCGCTGAGCAGGGGGCAGAAAAACTTGAAGACATTTTGGAAAAGTCTGAGCGTTATCACAATGCGCTGGCTGAACTACCGGCCACAAAGCGGAAACCGACAGAGGAGAATTTTCGAAAACATAACCTAGAGCAATCTTCTCAGGCTTCTAACCAAAACAACCACAGAGAAACTGGACCTCAAAACCCCCCTCCTGAAAAATCCAAGTTCTACAAGAACAAGTACCCCAACCACCCCAAACAGTCTGATCAACCCGACCGCCCTACATGGCAGCGTAGCCAGAAAGGACAAGGTGGCAAAGGGAGAACCCCTGAGCACGGGACATATGATCAGACCGAGCACACCGAGCCTAAACGCATCGGATGCTTATTAACAGTCTCGCAAGGCGGAATTATTGACAGTGATTCCCAACCTGTTGGGGATACACCCTCAACGCGAGGTACTGTTACTTTGAACGGTTCTCAAACTTCTTGCTTATTTGACACGGGGCTTTCTTATGATTGCATTGTTGCCAGAAACCTGGTCAAACCCGGTCAAGAGACAGCAGAGACCGTCCAACTTTGTGGAGTTCGTAAGAGTGAGGCACCTACAGCGCTTCCCATCGCATTGGTGGAGATCCACTCTGATTTCGTCAGAGGTGTGATCAAAGCGGCTGTTATGGATGATCCCATCTACCCAGTCATACTTGGCGGGAGATACGTGTGTATTGGGAAACCGGAAGAGCCGATTGTGGCAGCAGTAACTACAAGAGGGCAAACCAAGAAGGAACGGGAGCCTGCGCCGAATTTGTTACCTATGGAACTTAAAGAAGCGCAATACAAGGACCCTACTTTGGCACCCTGCTTTAGGAAACTGCCCATGGCTAAGGAACCCAAACAGCACGGGGACATTTTTTCTAAGGATGGCGTACTTTATCGGAGAACGGGCAAGCCTGACCAAGGTTACAACCAGCTCCTAGTACCGAAACAGTACAGAAGCCAAATCCTAGAAATGGGGCACTCTCTTCCCTTTAGCGGACATATGGGACAGAACGCCACAAACCAACGTATAACCACTCATTATTGGTGGCCAGGAGTAAACACTGATATTATCAGGTACGTCAAATCCTGTGCCCAGTGCCAACGGGTACCACCCAAGCAACGGACCCCCCCAGTCCACATGGGTGAAATGCCAATAATGGGAACACCATTCGAACGGGTTGTGATCGACATTTTAGGGCCTTTCGAAAGGACTAAAAGAAGGAACAGGTTTATCCTGACCTTAGTCGATACATGCACTTTATGGGCAGAAGCTATCCCGCTAACATGCGCAGATGCCAAGCATGTCGCAGAAGCCCTCGTGCAGATTTTCACTCGGTTGGGATTCCCTCAGCAAGTGTTGACGGATAATGGATCTCCATACCGAAACCTGTTGATGGATGAGATCGTTAAGATCTTGAGGACCCAGCACATCCACACTAAGCCATATACTCCGGGGGGAAATGGGCTCGTGGAACGTGCTAATGGAAACCTCAACATGATGCTAAGTAAGCTGGCACAAGTGAAACCTGAAGATTGGGATCTCTGTATTCCTGCAGCATTATTTGGCTACAGAGAATCTCCTCATACTTCCACAGGATTTCCGCCAGCTACACTCTTATTTGGCAGACCCATTAAGGGCCCGCTTGAAGCCTTACTTCAGTCTCTGACAGACGAGAAGGCGGATGAGACAGTCGTCTCAGCCAGTAAATATGTGTCGGTTTTAAAGGAAAGGTTGAAACTAGGGTGGGACCTAGCAACGACTAACTTTAAGCGAGCTCGCACAAAGCACGCTAACCGATACAGGAAAGTCGCGGAAGAGAGAGAACTGGAAGCAGGAGAGAAAGTTTTGGTGTTGCTCCCTACCGAGAACAACCAACTGAAGATCGGATGGCAAGGGCCGTTTACCGTCCTGAAAAAGATTTCTAAGGCTAACTACCAGATCTCTATTGAAGGAAAGGAGAAGGTTTTCCATTTAAATCTCTTAAAGAGATACTTGGAAAAAACCAGTGCCAACCTCCGACCATCTCCTGACGATCGCCAAAACTGACGAAGATGACGATAGTGGCAGGGATATTCCACCGCTATCACAGGAAATCTTTCAAAAATGTCAGAAGCGGCGACGCTCTTTCAAGCGCGCATATGAGACATTCCAGGGGAAGGAAACTTTGAGGAGTGGACTTGAGTAGGAATTGGACAGAGATGGAGGGGGAGATGAAGAGGGAAGAAGACAGACACCCCGAAGCTACGGTTATAGGAAATTAAACTCCATAACGTAGACATGGAGTGCTTCCATATCTTAAAGGGGGGAGGCTCTGTCACGTAGGGTTTATATTCATTTAATTTCCTACATCTTCTTCCTATTCTTTCACATAAACTCTCTCTTTTATTATCTCTGTATTTCATTTTTCCTGTATATTTTTTCATCCATTCGTTTTGCGTATATTATTTTCATATAATTCGCAAACTTTACCTGTTTTCCCTTCTCTTAAACTGAGAATCGCGCTAGGACGATATTACGTAGATGTCAGGGCTGCAGGGCGTCATAAGGCGTGATAAGTCGGTTCGCTGAACATAGGACGTAGCAAATCGTCTACATTCTCACCGAGCGCGCGAGCTTCTTCTCGGCATTAGTCCCGGTGAGGTGTGATACTTTACATCTGCACCGGGCAGTATCCAGACATTTGGCTGGAAAATCCCAAACTGACACGGCGCTCACTTGGGCAATGGAGTCAGGCTGTCTGGGATTTGAAACTGACACGCGTACATCGTGGTCAGTAGGTGACAGTTACGACACGCGTTAAGCGGACGTAAATGTTGGGAGTAGGGGAGATAATTTCGCTTGGCGAAATAAGTTTCGGCCCTTTGTCTGATTTTAAGATATTGGCCAAGTTTGAAACTTTAATTTCATTCTCGCTCATAGACTCCACAGTAGATAGGTCGCTCGAAAAACAGAATAGCTGTTAGCGAAGATCTCAGTTTGTTTCGGCAATTTGTCGAACTTCTAGACTTCCAGAAATATTTTCAGCATTTTTATTCTTAAGTTGTGCGACTACCTGTAATTCTGTGGTTGAGGTAATTAATATGATAGATATATAGATTTTGTGAGTGTTAAAGTGTTAAATCGCTTAATTCAGTTAAATCTATTTCTTTAGCGCAGAAGAGAAATAAAGTGGTAGGCTATTATATTTTCTAGGGAAGCATTCAGTGGAAAGCAGACTAATTAAAATTTCTAGCTTATAACGGCAATTGTAGCTATTTATGAATTTAATTTAACTGCTAATACTCAGTCGAGTGTATTTTTCTAAACTAACGTATAAACTCTAGAATCCAGCCTCATGAATGATGACGGGATACGCACGTGTTCCTAATTTATGAGGAATGCTGATTTTTAAATATAACTTACGTCACGGGAAGTTTAAATGATAAGCAAAGCTCTCTGCTTGCAAGTTTAAATGTAAGTTTTAACCAGTACAGATTCTGTTTATTATATTATATGTGTTATTTTTCCTCCACACAGTGAAAGTTTTGGGGTGACCCTAACTTTACCAGCACCTAGTAGTAGTTTCCATACTTGTGAAGAAATAGACAGTCCTTATTTTGAACCACGTGGGTTTTCTCAAGTAACACTGATCTGACGGTGCAAGTTAGACAGAAATACTAATATCCCTATAACGGGTTTTCAAAGACTGTAATGATAAATACTGGACCTTGGAGCCAGCACTTAATTTCTTCTAGAAACTCTATATAATTTGCTGCCTGGTGGCGTGAATATTAACAATCATTTCCCGACTAGATTATATCTTGTGGACAAATCTGTGGTGTGACTAAAGTGAATCCTATACTGAGGGAAGGCACCGACCTGACATTCATCATTTTTTTTTAGAAACCTACGCTATTGACACTGTGCTCTGTTAACTCCCGCGCCTGGAATAATTGTTAGGTGACTTAATCAGACATTTGAACAAATTTGCATACCCAAGTAGTCGTTCCCGGAGACTCCAAGTTAAACAGGTCTTTTGGAACTGGGGACTTCTTGGCAGTAGACTGCATTTTTTGAGTCTGTGTGAAAATCTAAAATCAATGTGTTCCAAGAGGCAGCAAGCAAAGTCGTGAGTACTAGTGTGAGAAGCCATGGCGGAATGAATGAGTGTACGCTGGTTTGAGTGATATTTTTCACTATTATATCTTTGACACCCTGTTGCTGTCCTATTTGTTTTTTTCAATCTGCATAATTTGTTGCTAAGGCTAGAGTTCTTGTGTTTTTGTCTTAGGTTAAATCAGATTTTTTTCAAACTCTGTGCATATAATTACGAGATAAAACAAAGAAAAACTCTTAGACTCAAACCCTATGTATCTGTGACTCTGGCGCCATCATCTGTTCTCTTAACGGGGCCGGGCTAAACCTAGAGTTAACACTATAACGGGGCTATCATCCTTGCAACATTTTCTTTGATTTTTTATGACTATGTGTATATGTATTTTCCTTGATGTACTTTCTTTGATGTTGTGAGCCGATTTTTCCTGATAATAAAAATCGCTCTTGAACTTAATAATCGTGTTTGGTCAGCTCGTTCTAGATAATATATATATCATTGTTATAGTTTCCCCACGTCTGTGTGTTTACCTGTCGTCACGTGTATGTGCGTGCCTGTGAGTGATAGAAATATACGTAATATGTATATTGGTGTAGTCTGTCTGACGCTGTAACAACTGTTGTAGAAGATAGGTGAGAGAGAGAAGAATTCTTTTCGCTTTCAGAGACAGCCACTATATCAAATCTATCATCTCACGTGTGTGGAAATTCTATTACCTTTCACAAACTCTCACTGAGTCTATCACCTATTCAAACCTATTCAGAAGGGACCAAACCTAGTCTTAATTCTCCTATCGGAAATCTACGACAGAGACTTGTTGTTCGCTGATGATGCTGCAGTCGTCACTCAAAGCCAACAGGAGCTTCAGAGCTTGATGAATCGCTTCACTAAAGCATGCAAGGACTTTGGCCTCACAATAAGTCTAAAGAAAACGAATGTGCTGAGTCAGGATGTGGGTGCTGCACCAGTTAGCACTATCGATAACTATGAATTGGCAGTGGTGCACCACTTCACATACCTAGGGTCTACCATCAATGACAAACTCTCACTGGATACAGAAATCGACAGCCGCATTGGCAAAGCTGCAGCTACCTTTGCCCGCCTCACATCGCGTGTTTGGGGAAACTCTAAACTCACAATGAAGACCAAAGCTGCGGTATATAATGCCTGCGTCACCAGCACACTCCTATATGGCAGAGATACCTGAACGACCTATGCTAAGCAAGAAAGAAGGCTCAATACCTTCCATTTGCGGTGTCTACGCCGCATCCTCGGCATCTCGTGGAAAGATAAAGTGACAAATGTTGAGGTGTTGTCACGTGCTGGCCTTCAAAGTATGTATACGCTTCTTAGACAGCGCAGACTTCGCTGGCTTGGCCATGTTCGCCGCATGGATGATGGTCGCATCCCAAAAGATATCTTCTACGGACAATTAGCAGATGGCAAGAGAACAGTTGGGCGACCACAGCTGAGGTTCAAAGATGTGTGCATGAGAGATATGAGGGCACTGGACATGGATCCAGCAACATGGGAGGATGAAGCTGCCGATCGCACTAAGTGGCGATGCTATTTACGGCGTCACCTCAGATTGGGCGAAGAGAGGCTCACACAAGAAGCAGAGGTGAGGAGAAAACGTCGAAAGGAGCACCAGGAAAATAAGCAGCTGAGGGCTGTCACCTCAGGGGCGCATTCTCATAGTCAGTTATGACTGAAGGGGCTATTATTATTATTATTATAGCGCTCTTAATTCCTTCGCGAGTTTGTCTCCCTCCTCGATGCCTGGAATGTTGCAATGGGCTGGTATCCACTGGATAGTTCACTTGTTAAAGCATTAGGCCAGTCCTTCAAGTGAGTTTATCAGATTTTCAAACCTTTAGCATGGTGGCTCTTTAGGGCGGTTATTCTGATTGGAAATGATGCGTGCATGGCGAATGATTAATTATGTTATTCCACGAATCGCCAAAATTCTCGAGATTTCCCCAGCATACACAAGACAGCAACAAAATTAATTAATCATGTGAATGAGAAACTAACTGCAGAAAATATAAATGTCAACAGTTTTCTTAAGATTCGTTCAGTCAGATGTTCCAAACTTGATAGCATACGTCATTCGCTTAATTAAACCTTTTGAAATATTATGTCACTATACGCCCATTAATGCTGTATGGGAAAGGTGTTGAAATGAAGAACAGTGGCACGTGTTCTTCGATATGATCCTGATCAGTTGCCTTCGTCGTTAGGGTTAGGATTAAGGGTAGGGTTTAGGATTGGGTTTAGCGTAATTCTTTATTTTAAGGCCGCGTCGATCACATGTCCCGCTGTCTTTCATTTCAACCGAGGAGGAGATGTACATCTCATGCAGATGTTAACAAGGAAATGTCTTGTTCTGACCCAAACAGATTCCATGAAGTGAAAGCCAAACCTGAGATGATTAGTCTGAAAATAATTTCAAAAGCAATGCCTAAAGTGGATGCAGTGGCGCTGCAAGAAGGGCTTGTACCTTTGGCATCTAGTTACAAACGCCTTCGCAAAGGACTCTAAGGTGATGAAAGTGAGGGCGAAAGTGAAACTAAAATTAGCTCGGATTTTGAAAAGCACGAACAATCTGTTGAGTCACGTGTGAAAAAGTGACCTGTAAGAATTGTTTATCATTACTTCACCAGAATAGATTGTGTTCAGCAGTCTATGAAAATACTGCATACAAATATTTGACAACGCTAAGTAACACAGTGTACATGTGAACGATCTTTTTACAAACTTAAGATGTTGAAATCTAGACTCAGATCACCACTCAAACAAAACCATCTGGATTCACTGATTCTCATTGCAGCGGAAACTGAAATAGCCCAGAAGGACAAAGAAGATGCCTTAAAACATGATTACCAAAACTTCCAGTGAACTGAGCTCACTTCTGCTGCTGTAAATCATTAGTTCTCAACGTGGTCCACATGACCCCCGGTGGGTCATGCCATGTTTCTAGGGGGCCACAATAAAATGGTAAAGTACCTTTTTTTCAGCTAACAGCGACTATGAAGGGGGGGGGGGGGGGGGGGGGGGGGGGGGGGTGGCGGGTGTCACAGAGGTAAATTAGGCTCAGAAAGGGGGTGGGGGAGATGGTGTGAGCAAAAAAATGTTAAGAGCCCCTGCTGTAAATGACTGTTTGACGGCTTCTGAGACCGTACTGTAAACAATGGCTGCGAATTATTATTTAATGAAAAAAATATTATTTTATTCACAATGCAACATGTCTTTTTTATTGTTATTCATCTTACAAGACTCTTAATTGAAGTTAACTGCGGAAATTTTAAATTGAACATATGTTGCATTATTATAATATGTGTTTGCAACACTCCTGGCTGACTCATAGAATCGTAGACACACTTGGCGATATATTACAATTGGCAATCGATACGCCGTGGGCATGTTAGCTGAAGTAATTAGAAAATATATGTTTGTTGAACAGCAGACAAGGGATACTTGTGACGGTATTGCCTCCCCTGTTTGCAGTAGCGGTCCAACAGTGGCCAAAACTCAAGAGTATCTAATATCGGCTTCAAAGGTATCTACCTTCGCACAAGATTACTCTTGGCAGAGATGTAAATGGGAGAAACAAAACGCTTCTGTCTCCAGGGAGTTTTCACAAGATATTCAGAATAAGCGAGAACAATACTGCTTTGGCTCAGTATGTTAACTCTGTAATTCTGCCGACACTTTTGTGAAGGATTTAAGCACTTATTAATTTCAGCTCGTTTTACTGATTTACTCAGTGGAATTATATTATTCTAGTATAGCTCGGTTTAGAATGTGTGTAGTAAATTGACTGAGACAAACGGGCAGTAACTTTTAAATGATTACATCGAAGTTAAATTTGTATAATTACAAATAACAAAATTTAATCATCACTTAAGTTTTAACAGTTAGAAAATAATTTGAATAGTTGTGGATCGTTATGGATTGTGAAATGCTACAAGAAGTTCAAGTTGCAGCATACATTTGAACTTAGCTGCTAATGACGGTTCTGCTTCTTTTTATGGGTTGGTTCTTTTCACACTGCTCACGCTCATCCCTGGTCAAGGTTGTCGGGTGTAGCTCGTTTCCCAGAAATGTCAAGGAGAGTCTACCAAGTGGGTCATTCGTCTTAAAGCGTAGGCCACTGTTCCCTTCTTGTTCTAGAGATAGTACTTTCTGAAGGTACCACCAATAAGCCAATCCTGGCTCGCAGACTTTTTGCTCAGAGGAATAAAAGAGACTTGAATTGGCCTCTTACATGCGTCTGGGGTATAGTTAATTTTAGAAGTTCCCTCTCTGTGTGATCCTTCAGTTCCCTCAGTTTCCTTATTTAAAATGCTAAAGATTTCCTGGGCTATATTGTTAGTCCTGATAAGTACTCCAATAAAAGGTGTACGGTGTGTTAAGAAGGAATTCTGAATTCTTAGGCTTCAGTCTAGCAAGGCCTGTAGTCTTAGCAAGCGATTTCTCAAGTGAAATAGCTTGAGAAAATGGTCAGATTATATTCGCTGCCTTCCAACGCATTTGTTATGCGCGCCTCAAAGGATCAACCAATCCGATTTGAATATTTTGCATGACTCAGCTAATGCAAAATTTCAAACATTACTTTTCTGAAAATGGGCTGTAAACTTCTGATTGCTCTTATGCACAAACTAACAGTCAGATCGGTAAACTCATACGAAAACGTGTTCAAAATGTAACAATCATTACTTTATTAGAAAGTAATCTTGTCATAACAAGTAGGACAGGAAACGCTTATGTCATAAGTTTCCGCCGCGTGCACGAGATCTTGTGCTAATCTTAGCAGAGCTGTGCCGCGCCCTTG
Organism: Oreohelix idahoensis; assembly: GCA_024509875.1. Taxonomy (NCBI): domain Eukaryota; kingdom Metazoa; phylum Mollusca; class Gastropoda; order Stylommatophora; family Oreohelicidae; genus Oreohelix; species Oreohelix idahoensis. The sequence goes on along the minus strand of JAMPIV010010461.1, from coordinate 24,723 downwards.
CGACTGGGATGTATTATAACAGCCTCTCCTGCGAGTAATTATCTCAGCAAATCTGGGTAGCGTCAAGCAAATGTGATTTTTATCACCTACAAGGAGTGTCAAGCAATTCGACAAACTTTTAAATATCTGCTACTTGGCAGAAGAAAAAAAAGAAAGAAAGAAAGAAAAGTGCGAAATTGAAAGCACGCAAAGTAATCAGTATATAACAATGTAGCAGATTACTGACGGAATGAAAGAGAGATCGAGGATGATCGCCTCATTATGTGACAATACTACACTTACGAAGCTGCGTGCGTTTTGTCGTCTGCAATTATTTCTCATGCACTGCATTTAAGTCTTTATTCTCAGGCGCACGATCATTGGTGAGTGATCTGCCATTCTTGTGCTATCCATAGTTCTGTTGTAGCCGTGTACACCATGCTCCTACCGCTTCCTCAATCTGTATACGTTACAAATACTCCACGCATAGCGTTATTCTCGTATGACAGAGGGTTTAATTTGTAATTTTAAAACTAATCTATAAGAGTGTAATGAAAACGTACAGCGTTTCGTTTTCCATATTCTGTCAGATTAAGATTATATATTGCCAATTCGGTGTAGTTTGTTTAACAGCTGAGGTTAACAAAGTTCACCGTTATTTTGTTTTTCTTCAGGTGTAGTCAGAGTTGGTTGGGCGTAAGTATTGTTGGAAAAGGTGGACACAGGGTTCGGGTTACGGTTAACGGTTATTTATTGATATATAAAAAGGATCTGTAATTCGTAGTGAGCAGTCAATATGGGGCTTCTCTGCTACAGTAAAGGTGAGAATCGTCGCTGAACATAGCGGGGCTTACATGATAACAACTTCCAGCATGAGAATGGAGGTAGAGGAAGCTACTACAGCCATAAGATAACTATCTGATACTTCATTTATAAGAGCAGTTATTGTGTCAGACTCTCATTCCATGCGTCGGAAGGTCCAAAATTGACGGCTACGGCATGAATGGAAATCTCTCATAAAAGCCTCTAATCTTCAGGAAATGGTGTGGATCTACTGTCCCGGTCGTGCAGGGGTATGCGACAATGAGAGAGCTGACAGACTAGCTTCAAGAGCACCCATAGAAGGTGCACTGGATATGGATAAGGGAGAAATACTGAGGGCAATTAATGATTGCTTAAGAGAATGACACTAAAATCGATAAATCATCAAGGTAAAGATTGCTGAAATTTGGCATCAAACGTAAGACTATCAGGGATAGTATGAGAGGATGCATCCGTCGTGTATACAACAAACAGCGCAACAGGAAAAATTAGCATTCATACCCTTCGACATTTGCTGAGGGAGACTAAGCACCTATGGGTTTGCCCGGAGTGTAATGTCGTCAATTCTGATCAACAGCAACAACAGTATGCACACACACGCACACAAAATGAATACGGCAGACATATCAGTAGCCAGTTGGGCGAAATTGGGCGATATCTGGGCGTTTGCATTCTATTCTGTGATTCTACCGTCATCCTTTGTTGTGATTTGTCATACTTTGTGGGGCCCAGCATTCATAAGCACTGACGCGAATCATGGGAAACGAGAGAAGCCGTCTAAAAGTGTTACGTTATAACAGCTTTAAGTGCAGCGTTTTTCTCCTCACTAGCCTAACCTTTTTCCCTCGGCAAGAGCTGTCAGTTTCTGTCTAGGCTCTTGCACGCGGAATCACACGGTATTGACAACAGTTTACAGCGCGCGAGGCTGTCCTAATTGATAGTGTGTGTATGACAAGCATCGATTGACAAAGGGATCTCGAAAGGTATGGTAAAATATGTCGTTATATTTACACATTTTGGTTTAATTCGTTCATATACAATATTTGATCTCATTTAGTTATTCTTCCCACTTAGCCCCCCAAGGAGCAGAGTACTTTAACAAACTTAGACCCAGTTGTATTGTCCCGTGCCTTCAGCTCAAAATCTTTCCATGTTTTCTTCTTTCTGTCCGTTATGTTTGTCTCCAGCTCTCTTCTCTGTGTGTTCTTTTGTCTATTACCTCTCTTACCCTGGTGCTTCAAGAACAATAACTGCCTGAAAATGCTATCAACAGGTTTCTTCAGTGTACGCCCTTTCCGACTCCAGCGTCTTGTTGCCATCTTTTATTCAAGTGGTGCTTGTCTGCTTCTTGTCATCAGTTCCACATTAGTGATCTTATCACACCACTTCAATCCTTTTATTCGACATTTTTAGTTGAAGATTCTGATTTTAGATCTAGTGTGTATTTATTCCATAGTTGTTTCATTCTCTCCAGTTATTAATAACATTTTATCATTATTTGTATTGTAATTCATTTCCCTAAGGAGCAAGTCATCCTCATCATCATCATTACCTTTCATCTCCTTAAGAAGCTCATCATGATCATCATTACCTTAAGAAGCAAATGATTATCATCATTACCTTAAGAAGCTCATCATGATGATCATAACCTTAAGGAACTCATCATGATCATCATTACCTTAAAGAGCTCATCATTATCGTCATTACCTTAAGAAGCTCACGATTATCATCATTACCTTAAAAAGCTCATCATGATGATCATAACCTTAAGAAGCTCATCACGATCATCACTACCTTCTCATCATTATCATCATTACCATAACAAGCTCACCGTGATCATCATTATGTTAAGAGGCTCATTATGATCATCATTACCTTAACAAGCTCATCATTATCAACATTACCTTAAGGAGCTCATCATTATCATCATTTCCCTAAGAAGCTCATGATTATCATCATTATCTTAAGAAGCTCATCATAATGATCATAACCTTAAGGAGCTCATGATGATCATCATTACCTTAAGGAGCTCATCATTATCATCATTACCTTAAGAAGCTCATGATTATCATCATTACCTTAAGAAGCTCATCATGATGATTGTAACCTTAAGAAGCTCATCATAATCATCATTACCTTAACGTGCTCACCATTATCATCATTACCATAACAAGCTCATCATGATCATCCTTGTGTTAAGAGGCTCATCCTGATCATCATTACCTTAACAAGCTCATCATTATCAACATAACCTTAAGAAGCTCAACATAATCATCATTACCTTATGGAGCTCATAATGATAAATTTAACCTTAAGAGGCTCAACATGATCATAATTACCTTAAGAAGCTCATCATTATCCTCATTACCTTAAGGAGCTCAACATTATCATCATTACCTTAAGAAGCTCATCATGATCATCATTACCTTAAGGAGCTCATCATTATCATCATTACCTTAAGGAGCTCATCATTAGCATCATTACCTTAAGGAGCTCATCATTATCATCATTACAATAACAAGCTCATCATGATCATCATTACGTTAAGAGGCTCATCCTGATCATCATTACTTTAAGGAGCTCATCATGACCATCATTACCTTAAGAAGCTCATCATGATCATCATTACCTTAACAAGCTCATCATGATCATCATTATGTTAAAAGGCTCATCCTGATCATCATTACCTTAAGGAGCTCATGATGATCATCATTACCTTAAGAATCTCATCATGATCATCATTACCTTAAGAAGCTCATCATTACCTTAAGAAGCTCATCTTGATCATAATTACTTTTAGAAGCTCATAATGATCATCATTACCTTAATAAACTCATCAAGATCTTCATTACCTTAATGAGCTCATCATTATCTTCATTACCTTAAGAAGCTCATCATTACCTTAAGGAGCTCACTATTATCATCATTATCATCAATACCTTAATAAGCTCATCATTATCATCATTACCTTAAGAAGCTCATCATTACCATCATTACCTTAAGGAGCTCATCATTATCATCAATATCTTAAGGAGCTCATCATTACCTTAAGAGGCTCATCATCACCATCATTACCTTAAGGCGCTCATCATTATCATCATTACCTTAAAGAGCTCATCATTATCATCATTACCTTAAGAAGCTCATCATTATCATCATTACCTTAAGCAACTTATCATTATCATCATTACATTTCATCTCCTTAAGTGGCACCTCATTATCATTACCTTAAGGAGCTCATCATCATCACCATTACCTTACTTTTCCCTAATGAACCTACCATCAATATTACTTTTAATCTTCCTAAAGGGTTTATCATCATTATTACCTTTTATCTCCTTAAGGAGCACATCATCATCATTAACATCATAATTATCATTATCTTTCATCTCCTCAAGGGGCACTTCATGATCATCATCATTACCTTTCATCTCCTTAAAGAGCACATCATCATCATTACCTTTCATCTCCTTTATTGTCACATCATTATCATTACCTTTCATTTCTTTAAATAGCACATCATCATTATTACCTTTCATCTATTTGAAGAGCACATCATCATCATTACCTTTCATCTCCTTTATGGTCACATCATCATCATTACCTTTCATTTCCTTAAATAGCACATCATCATCATTACCTTTCATCCCCCTAAGGGGCACATCACCATCCTTACCTTTCATCTCCTTAAATAGCACATCATCATTATTACCTTTCATCCCCTAAGGGGCACATCATCATCATCATTACTTTTCACCTCTTTAAATAGCACATTATCATCATCATTGCATTTAATCTCCCTAAGGGGCACATCATCATCATTACCTTTCATCTCCTAAAATAGCACATCATCTTCATTACCTTTCATCTCCCTAAGGGGCACATCATCTTCATTACCTTTCATCTCCCTAAGGGGCACATCATCGTCATTACCTTTCATCTCCCTAAGGGGCACATCATCTTCATTACCTTTCATCTCCCTAAGGGGCACATCATCATCCTTAACTTTCATCTTCTTAAATAGCACATCACCATCTTTACCTTTCATCTCTCTAAGGTGCACATCATTGTCATCATTTTGGGGTCGTAGTGGCTAAGAGGTATGGCATCCACCCCAAATTCTAGAGGAATCGGGTTTGATTCCCAGTTGAGGGAACATAATTTATGGAATTCATTTCTTCAGAACCAGTGGTCCTAATGATGTCATCCCCCCCCCCCCCCCCGATCTCCTGGGTAATGATATCGGATGCCTAGCTTTCTCGGATAAGGGCAAAAAAATAGGAGGTCCCATTTGCAAAGCTGTGCATGTTAAAAATCCCATGGCAGTTGGAAATCATAAAGAGTAGGCCATAAGGTTGCTGCCCTGGCAAAATTTAAAAATTAGAAACTTACCCACCACAAAAATATTTATAGAATGTGTGATTCCTATATTCACACATTGGGATTCTCGCCGGTGCTATGGAGTTCATGCACTTTGCTGAGATCCCCCTTGTGTGGTCTAAGGGAGGAGATCAGAGCACTGAAGGAGTTGTCTGTGTGCAATGAAGATAGTCCTTAAAATCAAACTAAACCAAACCATTATTACTTTTCATCTCCATAAGGGGCACATCATTATCATTATTACTTTTCATCTCCATAAGGGGGATATCATTATCATTATTGCTTTTCATCTCCATAAGGTGCACATTATTATCATTATTACTTTTCATCTCCTTAAGGGGCACATCATCATCATTATTACTTTTCATCTACTTAAGGGGCACATCATCATCATTATTTCTGTTCATCTACTTAAGGGGCACATCATCATCACTATTACTTTTCATCTACTTAAAGGGCACATCATCATTATTACTTTTCATCTACTTAAGGGGCACATCATCATCATTATTACTTTTCATCTACTTAAGGGGCACATCATCATCATTATTACTTTTTATCTCCTTAAGGGGCACATCATCATCATTATTACTTTTCATCTACTTAAGGGGCACATCATCATCATTATTACTTTTCATCTCCTTAAGGGGCACATCATCATCATTATTACTTTTCATCTCCTTAAGGGACACATCATTATCATTATTACTTTTCATCTCCTTAAGGGACACATCATCGTCATTATTACTTTTCATCTCCTTAAGGGACACATCATCATCATTATTACTTTTCATCTCCTGAAGGGGCACATCATTATTACTTTTCATCTCCTTAAGGGACACATCATTATCATTATTACTTTTCATCTCCTTAAGGGACACATCATCGTCATTATTACTTTTCATCTCCTTAAGGGACACATCATCATCATTATTACTTTTCATCTCCTTAAGGGACACATCATTATCATTAATACTTTTCATCTCCTTAAGGGACAAATCATCATCATTATTACTTCTCATCTCCTCAAGGGGCAAATCATTATCATTATTACTTTTCATCTCCTTAAGGGACACATCATCATCATTATTACTTTTTACCTACTTAAGGGACACATCATCATCATTGTTACTTTTGATCTCCTTAAGGGACACATCATTATCATTATTACTTTTCATCTCCTTAACGGGCACATCATTATCATTATTACTTTTGATCTCCTTAAGGGACACATCATTATCATTATTACTTTTCATCTCCTTGAGGGACACATCATCATCATTATTACTTTTCATCTCCTTAAGGGACACATCATCATTATTACTTTTCATCTCCTTAAGGGGCACATCATCATCATTATTACTTTTCATCTACTTAAGGGACACATCATCATCATTATTACTTTTCATCTCCTTAAGGGACACATCATCATCATTATTACTTTTCATCCCCTTAAGGCACACATCATCATCATTATTACTTTTCATCTCCATAAGGGACACATCATCATCATTATTACTTTTCATCTCCTTAAGGGACACATCATTATCATTATTACTTTTCATCTCCTTAAGGGACACATCATCATCATCATTATTACTTTTCATCTCCTTAAGGGACACATCATTATCATTATTACTTTTCATCTCCTTAAGGGGCACATCATTGTCATTATTACATTTCATCTCCTTAAGGGGCACATCATTATCATTATTACTTTTCATCTCCTTAAGGGGCACATCATCATCATTATTACTTTTCATCTCCTTAAGGGACACCTCATCATCATTATTACTTATCATCTACTTAAGGGGCACATCATCATCATTATTACTTTTCATCTACTTAAGGGGCACATCATCATTATTACTTTTCATCTCCTTAAGGGACACATCATTATCACTATTACTTTTCATCTCCTTAATTGGCACATCATCATCATTATTACTTTTCATCTCCTTAAGGGGCTCATCATTATCATTATTACTTTTCATCTCCTTAAGGGGCACATCATCATCATTATTACTTTTCATCTACTTAAGGGGCACATCATTATCATTATTACTTTTCATCTCCTGAAAGTGCACATAATTATCATTATTACTTTTCATCTCCTTAAGAGACACCTCATCATCATAATTACTTTTCATCTCCTTAAGGGGCACATCATCATCATTATTACTTTTCAACTCCTTAAGAGACACATCATCATCATTATTACTTTTCATCTGCTTAAGGGGCACATCATCATCATTATTACTTTTCATCTGATTAAGGGACACATCATTATAATTATTACTTTTCATCTACTCAAGGGGCACATCATCATCATTTATACTTTTCATCTCCTTAAGGGGCACATCATCATCATTATTACTTTTCATCTACTTAAGGGGCACATCAGCATCATTATTACTTTTCATCTACTCAAGGGGCACATCAGCATCATTATTACTTTTCATCTACTTAAGGGACACATCATCATTACTACTTTTCATCTCCTTAAGGGGACATCATTATCATTATTACTTTTCATCTACTTAAGGGACACATCATCATCATTATTACTTTTCATCTCCTTAAGGGACACATCATCATCATCATTATTACATTTCATCTCCTTAAGGGACACATCATTATCATTATTACTTTTCATCTCCTTAAGGGACACATCATCATCATTATTACTTTTCATCTCCTCAAGGGGCACATCATTATCATTATTACTTTTCATCTCCTTAAGGGAAACATCATCATCATTATTACTTTTTATCTACTTAAGGGACACATCATCATCATTGTTACTTTTGATCTCCTTAAGGGACACATCATTATCATTATTACTTTTCATCTCCTTAAGGGGGCACATCATTATCATTATTACTTTTGATCTCCTTAAGGGACACATCATTATCATTATTACTTTTCGTCTCCTTAAGGGACACATCATCATCATTATTACTTTTCATCTCCTTAAGGGACACATCATCATCATTATTGTTTTTCATCTCCTTAAGGGGCACATCATCATTATTATTACTTTTCATCTACTTAAGGGACACATCATCATTATTATTACTTTTCATCTCCTTAAGGGACACACCATCATCATTATTACTTTTCATCTCCTTAAGGGACACATCATCATCATTATTACTTTTCATCTCCTTAAGGGACACATCATTATCATTATTACTTTTCATCTCCTTAAGGGACACATCATCATCATTATTACTTTTCATCTCCTTAAGGGGCACATCATTATCATTATTACTTTTCATCTCCTTAGGGGGCACATCATTATCATTATTACTTTTTATCTACTTAAGGGGCACATCATTATCATTATTACTTTTCATCTCCTTAAGGGGCACATCATCATTATTATTACTTTTCATCTCCTTAAGGGATACATCACCATCATTATTACTTTTCATATCCTTAAGGGACACATCATTATCATTATTACTTTTCATCTCCTTAAGGGACACATCATCATCATTATTACTTTTCATCTACTTAAGGGGCACATCATCATCATTATTACTTTTCATCTACTTAAGTGGCTCATCATCATCATTATTACTTTTCATCTCCTTAAGGGACACATCATCATCATTATTACTTTTCATCTCCTTAAGGCACACATCATCATCATTATTACTTTTCATCTCCATAAGGGACACATCATCATCATTATTACTTTTCATCTCCTTAAGGGACACATCATTATCATTATTACTTTTCATCTCCTTAAGGGACACATCATCCTCATTATTACTTTTCATATCCTTAAGGGACACCTCATCATCATTATTACTTATCATCTACTTAAGGGGCACATCATCATCATTATTACTTTTCATCTACTTAAGGGGCACATCATCATAATTATTACTTTTCATCTCCTTAAGGGGCACATCATCATCATTATTACTTTTTATCTCCTTAAGGGAATATCATTAACATTATTACTTTTCATCTCCTTAAGGGACACATCATCACCATTATTACTTTTCATCTCCTTAAGGGGCACATCATCACCATCATTACTTTTCATCTTCTTGAGACACATCATTATCATTATTACATTTCATCTCCTTAAGGGGCACATCATCATCATTATTGCTTTTCATCTCCTTAAGGGACACATCATTTTCATTATTACTTTTCATCTCCTTAAGGGACACATCGTCATCATTATTACTTTTCATCTCCTTAAGGGACACATCATTATCACTATTACTTTTCATCTTATTAATTGGCACATCATCATCATTATTACTTTTCATCTCCTTAAGGGGCTCATCATTATCATTATTACTTTTCATCTCCTTAAGGGGCACATCATCAACATTATTACTTTTCATCTACTTAAGGGGCACATCATTATCATTATTACTTTTCATCTCCTTAAGGTGCACATCATTATCATTATTACTTTTCATCTCCTTAAGAGACACCTCATCATCATAATTACTTTTCATCTCCTTAAGGGGCACATCATCATCATTATTACTTTTCAACTCCTTAAGAGACACATCATCATCATTATTACTTTTCATCTGCTTAAGGGGCACATCATCATCATTATTACTTTTCATCTCATTAAGGGACACATCATTATAATTATTACTTTTCATCTACTCAAGGGGCACATCATCGTCATTTATACTTTTCATCTCCTTAAGGGGCACATCATCATCATTATTACTTTTCATCTACTTAAGGGGCACATCAGCATCATTATTACTTTTCATCTACTCAAGGGGCACATCAGCATCATTATTACTTTTCATCTACTTAAGGGACACATCATCATTACTACTTTTCATCTCCTTAAGGGGACATCATTATCATAATTACTTTTCATCTACTTAAGGGACACATCATCATCATTATAACTTTTCATCTCCTTAAGGGACACATCATCATCATTATTACATTTCATCTCCTTAAGGGACACATCATTATCATTATTACTTTTCATCTCCTTAAGGGACACATCATCATCATTATTACTTTTCATCTCCTCAAGGGGCACATCATTATCATTATTACTTTTCATCTCCTTAAGGGAGACATCATCATCATTATTACTTTTTATCTACTTAAGGGACACATCATCATCATTGTTACTTTTGATCTCCTTAAGGGACACATCATTATCATTATTACTTTTCATCTCCTTAAGGGGCACATCATTATCATTATTACTTTTGATCTCCTTAAGGGACACATCATCATCATTATTACTTTTCATCTCCTTAAGGGACACATCATCATCATTATTACTTTTAATCTCCTTAAGGGACACATCATCATCATTATTACTTTTCATCTCCTTAAGGGGCACATCATCATCATTATTACTTTTCATCTACTTAAGGGACACATCATCATTTTTATTACTTTTCATCTCCTTAAGGGACACATCATCATCATTATTACTTTTCATCTCCTTAAGGCACACACCATCATCATTATTACTTTTCATCTCCTTAAGGGACACATCATCATCATTATTACTTTTCATCTTCTTAAGGGACACATCATTATCATTATTACTTTTCATCTCCTTAAGGGGCTCATCATCATCATTATTACTTTTCATCTCCTTAAGGGGCACATCATCATCATTATTACTTTTCATCTACTTAAGGGACACATCATCATCATTATTACTTTTCATCTCCTTAAGGGACACATCATCATCATTATTACTTTTCATCCCCTTAAGGCACACATCATCATCATTATTACTTTTCATCTCCATAAGGGACACATCATCATCATTATTACTTTTCATCTCCTTAAGGGACACATCATTATCATTATTACTTTTCATCTCCTTAAGGGACACATCATCATCATCATTATTACTTTTCATCTCCTTAAGGGACACATCATTATCATTATTACTTTTCATCTCCTTAAGGGGCACATCATCATCATTATTTTTTTTTATCTCCTTAAGGGAATATCATTATCATTATTACTTTTCATCTCCTTAAGGGACACATCATCACCATTATTACTTTTCATCTCCTTAAGGGGCACATCATCATCATCATTACTTTTCATCTTCTTAAGAGACACATCATTATCATTATTACTTTTCATCTCCTTAAGGGGCACATCATCATCATTATTACTTTTCATCTCCTTAAGGGACACATCATTTTCATTATTACTTTTCATCTCCTTAAGGGACACATTGTCATCATTATTACTTTTCATCTCCTTAAGGGACACATCATTATCACTATTACTTTTCATCTCCTTAATTGGCACATCATCATCATTATTACTTTTCATCTCCTTAAGGGGCTCATCATTATCATATTACTTTTCATCTCCTTAAGGGGCACATCATCATCCATATTACTTTTCATCTACTTAAGGGGCAGATCATTATCATTATTACTTTTCATCTCGTTAAGGGGCACATCATTATCATTATTACTTTTCATCTACTTAACAGGCACATCATCATCATTATTACTTTTCATCTCCTTAAGGGACACATCATTATCATTATTACTTTTCATCTCCTTAAGGGACACATCATTATCATTATTACTTTTCATCTACTTAAGGGGCACATCATCATCATTATTACTTTTCATCTCCTTAAGGGACACATCATTATCATTATTACTTTTCATCTACTTAAGGGGCACATCATCTTCATTATTACTTTTCATCTCCTTAAGGGGCACATCATTATCATTATTACTTTTCATCTACTTAAGGGGCACATCATCATCAATATTACTTTTCATCTCCTTAAGGGGCACATCATTATCATTATTACTTTTCATCTCCTTAATGGGCACATCATCATCATTATTACTTTTCATCTACTTAAGGTGCACATCCTTATCATTATTACTTTTCATCTACTTAAGGGGCACATCCTCATCATTATTACTTTTCATCTACTTAAGGGGCACATCATCATCATTATTACTTTTCATCTACTTAAGGGCACATCAGCATCATTATTACTTTTCATCTACTTAAGGGGCACATCATCATCATTATTTTTTTCATCTACTTAAGGGGCACATCATCATCATTATTACTTTTCATCTACTTAAGGGACACATCATCATCATTATTACTTTTCATCTACTTAAGGGACACATCATTGTCATTATTACTTTTTATCTACTTAAAGGACACATCATTATCATTATTACTTTTCATCTACTTAAGGGGCACATCATTATCATTATTACTTTTTATCTACTTAAGGGGCACATCATTAGCATTATTACTTTTCATCTACTTAAGGGACACATCATTATTATTATTACTTTTCATCTCCTTAAGGGACACATCATCATCATTATTACTTTTCATCTACTTAAGGTAACACATCATTATTACATTTCATCTACTTAAGGGACACTTCATTATTACTTTTCATCTACTTAAGGGGCACATCATTATTACTTTTCATCTACTTAAGGGACACATCATTATTACTTTTCTTCTACTTAAGGGACACATCATTATTACTTTTCATCTACTTAAGGGACACATCATTATTACTTTTCATCTACTTAAGGGACACATCATTATTACTTTTCATCTACTTAAGGGACACATCATTATTACTTTTCATCTACTTAAAGGACACATCATTATTACTTTTCATCTACTTAAGGGGCACATCATCATCATTATTACTTTTCATCTCCTTAAGGGGCACATCATTATCATTATTACTTTTCATCTACTTAAGGGACACATCATTATCATTATTACTTTTCATCTCCTTAAGGGACACATCATCATCATTATTACTTTTCATCTACTTAAGGGGCACAACATTATCATTATTACTTTTCATCTCGTTAAGGGGCACATCATTATCATTATTACTTTTCATCTACTTAACAGGCACATCATCATCATTATTACTTTTCATCTCCTTAAGGGACACATCATTATCATTATTACTTTTCATCTCCTTAAGGGACACATCATTATCATTATTACTTTTCATCTACTTAAGGGGCACATCATCATCAATATTACTTTTCATCTCCTTAAGGGGCACATCATTATCATTATTACTTTTCATCTCCTTAATGGGCACATCATCATCATTATTACTTTTCATCTACTTAAGGGGCACATCCTTATCATTATTACTTTTCATCTACTTAAGGGGCACATCCTCATCATTATTACTTTTCATCTACTTAAGGGGCACATCATCATCATTATTACTTTTCATCTACTTAAGGGCACATCAGCATCATTATTACTTTTCATCTACTTAAGGGGCACATCATCATCATTATTACTTTTCATCTACTTAAGGGGCACATCATCATCATTATTACTTTTCATCTACTTAAGGGACACATCATCATCATTATTACTTTTCATCTACTTAAGGGACACATCATTGTCATTATTACTTTTCATCTACTTAAAGGACACATCATTATCATTATTACTTTTCATCTACTTAAGGGGCACATCATTATCATTATTACTTTTTATCTACTTAAGGGGCACATCATTATCATTATTACTTTTCATCTACTTAAGGGACACATCATTATTATTATTACTTTTCATCTCCTTAAGGGACACATCATCATCATTATTACTTTTCATCTACTTAAGGTAACACATCATTATTACATTTCATCTACTTAAGGGACACTTCATTATTACTTTTCATCTACTTAAGGGGCACATCATTATTACTTTTCATCTACTTAAGGGACACATCATTATTACTTTTCTTCTACTTAAGGGACACATCATTATTACTTTTCATCTACTTAAGGGACACATCATTATTACTTTTCATCTACTTAAGGACACATTATTATTACTTTTCATCTACTTAAAGGACACATCATTATTACTTTTCATCTACTTAAGGGGCACATCATCATCATTATTACTTTTCATCTCCTTAAGGGGCACATCATTATCATTATTACTTTTCATCTACTTAAGGGACACATCATTATCATTATTACTTTTCATCTCCTTAAGGGACACATCATCATCATTATTACTTTTCATCTACTTAAGGGGCACAACATTATCATTATTACTTTTCATCTACTTAAGGGACCCATCATTATTACTTTTCATCTCCTTAAGGGACACATCATCATCATTATTACTTTTCATCTACTTAAGGGGCACATCATCATCATTATTACTTTTCATCTACTTAAGGGACACATCATCATCATTATTACTTTTCATCTACTTAAGGGGCACATCCTTATGATCATTACCTTACATCTTGCTAAGGGGCACATCATCATCACCATAACCATCATTCTCCTTTGAACTCCTTATGGAGCATGGTACCATCACAGTAGCTGGTCCTCTTACAGGAAGCCTGCACCATTCACAAGCTCAGGCAGTGGGGGTTTCTGTGGTAATTAGTTTTACATGATAATTTATCACTGGAACAAGGAAAAAAAAAACATGGCGTTGGGCACACCACACATTAAGGAAACCTGTTGATATCATTGTTAAAGAATACCTTGTTCTGGAATCCTCAGGATCATCATGTCTTGGGCAGTTTAATAAATAAGCTGATAACATAAAGAAATGTTTTAAAATCTACCTCTCTCAATATAAAACAGTATATCAATCCCTTACATACTAATTGTCTCAGTGACATGTCCTGTAATGAAAAATTTTTAAAATCCTGCAAGCTTTTCTAAAAAAATATGGAAAAGACACGCAATGCTCTGTGAAAGCTAAATTGAACACCCATTAAAAGAACATGCAGGTCTTTCAGTTTTTTTCACGTTGTATTGACCATGTCATGATAAGTAGATGAAAAGTAATAAAGTTTAACTATAAAGATCCAATGAAGTTGAAATAGAAAGAAATGAAATGACCACTAGAAAATTAGTGTCATCATCATGGCATGCAGCAGAAAGAGGACAACATAATTATTTCCCATTATGCTTTGACAGGTTATTTCCCATTATGCTTTGACAGGTTATTTCCCATTGTTAACTAACGACTGAGAGACACATAGGAATCTCTAGAAGCCAAATTAAGCTGACTCACAAGGGAAAACAAAAATCATGGTATTAGCTAACTCATGTGTCAGCTCCATTTAGAAAATATTTGTTTTGTCATTATTTCATTATGCATTATTGTTAAGAAGTAGAGAGAAAGAGAGAATATGATTTCTTCTTTTTCTTTTCCTATTTGCTCCTTCTTCTTGTTTTCACTTTGTGGCCATTCTTCTTCTTTTCCTTCTTGTTGCTCCATCTTTTTCCTTATTGCTTCTTCTTCTTTTCCACTATTTTTGTTCATTGTTTTTCTTTTCCCTTTTTGCTCTTTTTCCCTTTTTGCTCTTTTTCCCTTTTTGCTCTTTTTCCCTTTTTGCTCCTTATTCTTTTCCCTTTTTGGTCATTCTTCTTCTTTTCCTTTTTAGCTCTTTCTTCTTTTTTTCCCTTTTTGTTCCTTTTCTTCTTTTCCCTTTTTGCCTCTTCTTCTTTAGCCAGCCCCAGTTACAACCTCACTAGTCACCAGTTACAACCTCACTAGTCCCCAGTTACAACCTCACTAGTCACCAGTTACAACCTCACTAGTCACCACCTCACTAGTCACCAGGTACAACCTCACTAGTCACCAGTTACAACCTCACTAGTCACCAGTTACAACCTCACTAGTCACCAGTTACAACATCACTAGTCACCAGTTACAACCTCACTAGCCCCCAGTTACAACCTCACTAGCCACCAGTTACAACCTCACTAGTCACCAGTTACAACCTCACTAGTCACCAGTTAAAACCTCACTAGTCACCAGTTACAACCTCACTAGTCCCCAGTTACAACCTCACTAGTCACCAGTTACAACCTCACTTGTCACCAGTTACAACCTCACTAGTCCCCAGTTACAACCTCACTAGTCCCCAGTTACAACCTCACTAGTCCCCAGTTACAACCTCACTAGTCACCAGTTACAACCTAACTAGTCACCAGTTACAACCTCACTAGTCACCAGTTACAACCTAACTAGTCACCAGTTACAACCTCACTAGTCCCCATTTACAACCTCTCTAGTCACCAGTTACAACCTCACTAGTCACCAGTTACAATATATGGAGGAATTGAGCCCTATTTTTTCTTTGTCTCCTCAAAGATCCCCAGGACTTTATATAGGACAGAACTTTTTTTTCTTCTTTCAACTGCCAATGGAGCATAGGCCTTCAACAAACACCTGCCAAGTCTTCCTGTCCTGTGCCATCAGCCTAAAATCTTTCTTCATCCCCTTCATGTCTGCCTCCAGTTCTCTTCTCCATGTGTTCCTTGGTCTACTTCTACCTCTCTTACCCTGTGGATTCCAGAACAAGGACTGCCTTGTAATGCTATCAACAGGTTTCCTCAGTGTGTGTCCTATCCATCTCCACCATCTTCTCATCTGTTGTTTCACTGGCACTTGTCCAGTTCTTGTCATCAGTTCCACATCAGTGATCTTGTCATCAGTTCAACATCAGTGATCTTGTCATACCACTTCAATCTTTCTATTCTACAGTTCCACATCAGTGATCTTGTCGTACCACTTCAATCTTTCTATTCTACAGTTCCACATCAGTGATCTTGTCGTACCACTTCAATCTTTCTATTCTACAGTTCCACATCAGTGATCTTGTCATACCACTTCAATCTTTCTATTCTCCAGTTCCACATCAGTGATCTTGCCATAAGTTCCACATCAGTGATCTTGTCATACCACTTCAATCTTTCTATTCTACAGCTCCACATCAGTGATCTTGTCATACCACTTCAATCTTTCTATTCTACAGTTCCACATCAGTGATCTTGTCATACCACTTCAATCTTTCTATTCTACAGTTCCACATCAGTGATCTTGTCATACCACTTCAATCTTTCTATTCTATGCTAGCACACATTTATGAATGTCTGTAGGTTTTCACATGTTGTTTTGGTTGTTCCCCATGTTTCAGAGCCGTACTGACATCACATATGAATTGAAAATTTTAATTTTGGTGTTGGACCTGATTTCTTTAGATCTTCATTTATTTCACAATGCAACGGAAGCTGCTAGAACATGTTTACAGTATAGTAAAATGTTTTTTCCCCAAGGAGTGAAGAACCTGTTCAGTAATTACAAATAAGGTGGTGTCGGTTCAAGTCATAGTGCAAGCAGAGTTGCCTGTCAGATACAAACATGGAACAGCTAAGTGCATTTTGGACAGATTATCCCTACTACATTGTGGGAGCTTTGACAGCCCCTGTGGTGTTTGTGGTGTATAGAAAAATTCGAGGGTAAGTTTATATTACAATGTCATAATAGACCACATCCTCCTTGTGTCTTCTCAGTAGTTACATCAGGGCACAACATTTCTAGCAGCGATGGTCTCTGTAGCAATTTTTTTTTTTAACTTAATTAGGTTGTAAGCCACATGCCCAACTTCATATTAGTCTCCTTGTATGACATGCATGGGAGGAGTAGCAATTTTATTCTTTATTTGTCTCATAAGAGACCCCCCCCCCCCGGGAACTACATGGGGCAATGGGGTTTATTACTGATGACTATAGAACGGTGTTTCTTAACCAGGGGTGCATGCATCCCCTGTGGGTGTGAGACCTACCTTCAGGGGGTTCAAGACATGCCAGTTATTTTAGAAGGCAAATCAACATTAACATTATATAATACACAGAACACCAATGTATATGTACAAAATAGAACACTGACAACGTGAATTAAATACCGAACTTTAGTCACATTTTGCAAATAACATTTTCCCAAAACATACTTGTATCTCTTTTTCTCATTTTTGGCATATTTTATAAGCTAGAAGATAATGACATTTGAAGCTTCTTAAGATGATACAAACAACGGGCTGATCACCCGTTTGCCAGTCACTTCGATTACAGAAACAACAGCAAATGGGTTGATTTGCCGTTGCCCCAAAGACGCCACCAGGCATGATGGGAAACAATGGCAAAGAAAACCTATCTGCTGTTGCCCTAAGACGCTGTGGTAAAGTGGGATGATATAAATATTTATAGGGGACTTAGTGTACTGACTGAGATCAGCTGTGAAGGTATCTGTATCTAATAGATGTAGTGTTTTACAGATAACCTTACTTGCTACCACATTTTTACCTCAGTCAGAATTATTCTGGAATATGGTGATGACTACGTTGAATGTCTAGGGTATGTATATGATGAAGTGTAAGTCACAACAACAACAGACAGATAAACAATTTAATTTATTCCACCACACTTGACAACACTGTGACACTCACACACATTTAACACTCTATAAGACTATCTTAAATGAGTCACTGGTAAAGTTTCAAATATATATGTATTAATTACTTTCACTAATATATATCCTGATTCAACTACAAAGTGAACCAGGAATCACAATCAAATGTAATCACAATTTATATGTACAGAATTTATAAATATGAACCTTGTAGTGACATATTTTATTAATATTATCCTATGTGTGTCAGTTGTGTAGTAGTACTATGAGGTAATACTGGTTTTGTTTTTCAAGCTATGTTGTTATTTGTCATCATGACTTCAAGTGTTTGTTTATCTGGGAAATAGTATGGGGAAAAAGTTCACAGTTCCTGTCAATTTAAACAAGGTATTGTCCCTCTTTTTTACTAAAATGTCAATTTTTGAGGGGACACATAATGTTGAGCTCCACTGGCCACCTAGGCTTAACTTTCGTGATGGTGGCAGGAAAAGACTCCTCTGCTCGATTGCTCCACTGTGTTCTGGGGACACCTCACTAGTCGCTATCTGGACCCAGGAGTATGCTGTCAGCCTCTATATTCAGCAAAGCTCAGACCAGGTGCTGCTCAATAACTTTAGGACCACAGTCCCTGAAACAAGAAGGTTGTACCTCCTACTTCATAACTAATTTATAATCTATTTCCAAACTGAACACAATACATAACAAACACTGAGTTCAGAGCGGTAGGCCAACTGCTATCTTCATCTGAAACAATTGACATCAGTATACTCCTCCCTAATGGTTACTACGCCTCTGCAATTCCAGCATTATTTCTTTCTAGTCAATAAGATAGGTGTCAGTGTACTGTTTGGCAATTCCATGTAGTTTTACTTTCCTCCGACACCTTCTGTTCAGGTTGGAGCACTATATAGGCTTTGCCTCATGTTCGCTACTGAACCACACACATATACAGACATAAATTATCAATTTACATTCAATTTTCATTAAAAAGATATCAAATATTTCAAGCTTACCACAATTCATGGAAATAATACAGAATTACGTTGACTGGCAATGAATATGGCACAAAATCCGACCTGCCACTGTCTCAGGCTTTTATTTAGAAAAATATAAGCTGAATCTCAACGCACTGTTGCTTTAGAAAGTTTATTTGAAAATGTGGTGCTGACCTGACGCTCCTAATTGACTATATTGGCGGGTCTAACCAATCGAGCCATGTTTACACAAGCGTTTGAAAAAAAATACCCTTCCTTCCGTCTCCCCTAACAACAAAAGATAGTATTTGTAGCCCGACTAATCGTGTTTAGCCTTACATTTATTGCGCTCCAATCAAATAGGATTTAATATGGGGACCTATTTCCCGTACAATGGTGGTTTTAAAATCTGCCACTGAGCGATTCTGATTTTGGTGTTGTCTGACACCCTCACTATTTCTTTTGGCTATATTTTGTTAATTCCTAGACTATTTGCGTAACACTTAACATATTATTTGTCAGCAAGTCCTAAGGAACCCAACTATATAAATTTAAAGGAGCTAAGTGGCTGCGTTCAAAATATGCATTTTCTTCTAGGATAGTCGTGCTGTTGCCACCTCCTCACTTCCAAACTTTATGGTGTCTGGTGTACTGTCATGTTTTCAGACATAAAACAGTATAATGTCATATTTCCTAATAAGCATTTTGTAAGTTTTAAAACCTAACTCTCGTATGGGTAGTGTTTTTTATCACTGTCGATTTGAAAAAAGCCAGTGCTTGTGGCCTTACACGCGTGATGGTAGTAATTGTATAGCGAGACGCGTGTTAGTGTGGCATGCGTTCCGGCTTTCAGCCCTCCCTTCTCTCTATCCTAATTCCATCTGTCTTTCGTTTATGGTAACTTAGTGTATAAAATGACATGAATGGAATATTAAATATAGGTCAGCTTGCGTATCTCAAGGTTTTTCTTAGAAATGCAGTACACGTTTTATCGTAGAAAGCGTGTATGCTGCAGTAGGCTTTTACTATCAACGTGAAACGTTACAATTTGCAGACGAAGTAGAAAACAAGGGGGATTTCGAGTACAGTCATTGTGACAGCACTGTTCTTTACCATTCTTCTTTCCTTTTATTGAAGTTATTTGTTAGGCTTTACATTTACTTTTTAATTTATATATGTGGATTAGAATTTCACACGACAAATTCTCCCCACTTAAAACAGACGTTATATGTCAGTCTATAATTCTATATACACATAGAGAAATTTATTATTATTCCTGGGGTTTAGGGTGATTCTCATCACACGGATGGCGGCTTAAAAAATCCGCTCCCAGATTTGTTTTTCCACTTATATACTCTATGCTAAACTCAAATGGCTGCATCAGTAATGACCAACGGAGTAATCTAGAATTTTCATGTCTAGCCTGCGCTAGAAACAACAAGGGTTTGTGTTCCGTTTGCAACTTAAATGCCTTCCCATACAGATAAATATTGAATTTCTGTATCGCCCGTATTACTGCAAGACATTCCTTTTCGCTAGTTGAGTAATTGGTTTCAGCTTTATTCAACTTTCTGCTAGCATATGCCACTGGGCTTAATTCCCCATCCAATGCATCTGATTTCTGTAACAGAGTTGCACCTAACCCAATATTACTGGCATCCGTCCTTACTATGAATTCTTGACTTAAGTCAGGTAATTTCAAAATAGGTTTACTTGTGAGCTTTTCCTTCAATTCTTGGTAAGCCATTTCACATTGTGGTGTCAAATCAGTTAACGGTGCACATATGGAATTAAAGTTTTTGATATACTTTTGGTAGAAACCACATAATGAGACAAAGGATCTCACGTCTTTCTTGGTTTGTGGTCTCGGGGCTTTCTTTAGTTTCTCTAAATTCTTGGGGTCAGGGGTCATGTTTCCCTGATGAACGATGTGTCCCAAGAACTCTAATTCTTTACATCCAACACAACATTTGGTTGGTCGGGCTGTCAAATTCGCTTCTCTAAGTCGATTAAACAGCATGTTCAGAGAGTCAATGTGTTCCTCAAATGTTTCTGTGGCTATAAGGATATCATCCATGAAATTTGTGATGCATGGATTATTCAGAGGGTCCAATAATTTTCTCATCATTCTAGAGAAGACACTAGGTGCATTCTTCAATCCAAATGGCAATCTGTTAAACTCATAGTGTCCCTCTGAGGTACTAAACGCTAGGTATGGTCTAACCTCAGGCTTTACTGGAATCTGATAGTATCCTTTACTCAGATCCACTTTTGAGAAATATTTAGCTTTATTTAGTCTGGCAAACAATTGATTTGTATCCGGCAATGGATCCACCTGTCCTTCTGTAATAGCATTCAGTCTCCTGTAATCTATACAGAGTCTATGTTCTCCAGAGGGTTTCCTTAAAAGTACAACACTGGAACTATACGAAGATTCACTGTGTGATATAATTCCTTCCTTCAACAAATAGTCTATCTCTTCCTTCAAAGCTTTCTCCTTAGCAAAAGGAATCGAATAGGGTTTCATACAGACAGGTGTGGGGTCTATCAGCTTCATATCATATTCCAATAGGTTTGTATGCCCTGGTCGGTCTGTTAACACCTCTGTATGATTATCTAGAACCTGTTGCACTCTCTCTCTTTCTGAGTTTTCGTTAAATGTGTACTGATTTTCACCTGTGCCGCTGTCTCACAGGGGTGTAATGGATATTCAAATGATGAAAGTGGTTCCTTTTTCATCTCCATGGCAATGGACAAGGTCAACAAGTGTGTCTCTTCCTGATGTTCTCTTTCCAAATATTTCTTCAGGAGATTCACATGATAGATTTTTTCTTTCCCCTTCTTATCTATCTTATAATTGGTTCTAGACACCTTCTCTAGAACTGTATATGGACCTTGCCATCCAATTTGTAACTTATTCTGGCTACCGGGTAGAAGAAGCAGTACCTTCTCTCCCACAGCCAAATCTCTGTCTTTAGCTTTCCTGTTATAATAGGCAGCATGTTTCTTCCTGGCTTGTTTCAAATTTTCATTGGCAAGTTTCCAGCCAGTTTTTAAACGAGTGGTCAGCTCATTCACATATTGGTATGAGGATGTAATATTTTCCTCTGCCTTTTCATCAGTCCACGTTCTTAACAGAGCTTTGAGTGGACCTTTTATTGGCCTTCCAAATAATTATGTTGCCGGGGCCATTCCGGTTGAACTATGGGGTACTTCCCGATAAGCAAAGAGGGCGGCGTGAAGGTACTGATCCCATGTATCTGGTTTTTCGTGTGCCAACTTTCTCAGGATCGACATCAACGTGCCATTAAATCTTTCCACTTGGCCGTTCCCTTGTGGGTGGTACACACTACAATGGAAGTGTTTGGCCTGGAAGATCCTGAAAACTTCTTCTGTTAGTTTCCCCTTGAACTGAAAGCCATTATCAGTCAAGATTTGATTGGGAAAGCCTAACCTTGTGAAAATTGTGAGCAATGCCTCTGCCACATGTTTAGAAACAATCGATGACAGGGCTACCGCCTCTCCCCACATAGAACAAGTGTCCACCAGAGTCAGAATGTAGCTGTTCCTTCTCTTGGTTCGGGTGAGAGGTCCCACAAGATCCACGGCAACTCTCTCAAAGGGTGTTCCCACTATGGGCATTTCCCCCAGAGTTGCTGGTGCAGTCCAATGTTTAGGTGCTACTCGTTGGCACTCTGGACAGGATTTTACATATCGTTTGATATCTTCAGTTATCCCTGGCCAGAAATAGTGACAAGCTATACACTGTCCTGTTGCGCTGATCCCCATATGACCACTGAAGGGAATCGCATGCCCTAGTTCCAACACTTTAGTCCCATATGAAGTGGGAAGGACCAGCTGTCCGTGACCATTGGATTCAGATCCAGCCTTCCTATATATCAGCTTGTTCTTCCTATAAAACTCTCCCTTGCCTGGAGGTGTATGAGATTTGGGCAACTTCTTGAAACACGGCTTGAGTGTTTTGTCCTCCGCTTGTGCCTTCCTCATCTCATCTGGATGAGTATTTATTGGATTATCCTCCTCCTTTTTAGACTGTGATCTGGTCTGCACTGTTGCCAACATCACAGGTCTCTTGGGATTCCCCAAGAAGACATATCTACACCCCAATATCAGAGGGTAGATTGGCTCATTTATCACTGCTGCTTTTATGATTCCTTCCACATATCGCGTTTTCACCTTTATCCGGGCGACGGGAAGTGTCATGGTAGCTACATCCTTGGTTGCAGTTTGAATCTCCACTGTTTCTGTGGTGTATTGATCTGCCTGCACCAGGTGAGAACTCACAACGGAATCGTAATCTAAACCGGTATCATATAAACACCTTATAGTGACACCATTACAGATGACATCTTCACACACTGGGGGGTGGTATGGTTCCTGTAGTTCTGCAGGTTTGACCTTGTTTTCCTTTTTCCCAGATGTCATAGCAGCACAATGAGGAGGTTTTCTTCTACAATGGTCAGTGTCATAATTGTTCATCTTACAATTTTTACACCACCTTTTCCCTTGGTTGAAAGATTTTCTTTCATCATATTTCCTTTCATCGAATTGTGGGGTTTTATTTTTAATGTCATACTGTGGCCTATCAAATTGGTGCTTACCTTTGTTTGGATCTCTAGGATCAAATTTATTAAAGTTCTGTGGTGCCCTAAAATTATCCACCTCTCGTACTTTCATCTCTCTTAACAAAAGAGGCAGCTTTATGTCATATGATCACCTCTGTCCATTTTGATAAAAAACTTCATAAGCTGCCCCACGAAGCCTTTGAGATAACTTTAAGCTCCACCTTTCTCTCTCTAACCCATATGTGGTAGCTAATAGTTCATATCTATTTAGATAGCTCTCAATATCATCGTCTTTCTCAACAAAATGATCTAAATGAAAAGTCATAGCTGAGGTTGAGGCTCCTTGGCTAGCAGTGGCATCAGAGGCAAAGGGACTGGCACCATTTTCAGGAGCATGGCCTGGAAACTCAAACTCCCTTAGTCGTAACTCATGTTCCCTTTGTAATCTCTTCTCCTCCTTTTCTGCTTCCCTCTCTGCAGTCAATCTTCTTTCCTCTCTTTCTGCAGCTAATTTCTTCTCTTCTCTTTCTGCAGCTAATTTCTTCTCTTCTCTTTCTGCCTCCCATTTCTTAGCCTCAGCCTCAATCTGCATCCTCTTAATTTCCTTTTCTCAGCCTCCTAACTTTTTCTTTCGGCCTCTTTTTTTCTAAAATCTTCTTTCTTCCCGTTTTCATTTGTCCATTCAGCAGGTGACATAGCAATCATAATTTGCCGTCCTTTCTAAA